>CAAKMY010050988.1:0-12126 GCA_901111285.1 Corrigiola litoralis | reverse complement strand
ACTAATACAAAATTGATTTAATTTGAGCTTAAATATGACCAAGATTGCAATAAATTAGTTTATTTTGGATTATTATCATGTAGATTTGAGTAAGATTCCAAAATAAATTAGTTTATTTTGGATTATTATCATGTAGATTTGAGTAAGATTCGGGTTGAATCGTGTTTCGGGTCCATCCGGTTCGGTTTCGGTTCAGTTTGAATTACATATTTTTTGGGTCATATCGGTTTTCGGTTATACATTGGGTTGGTTTGGTTCGGTTTTGATTTAGATTTTTTCGGTTTTGTACGGGTCATTTTCTCGGGCGGTTTGGTTCGGTTTTCTCGGATCGTTCGGTTTTGACAGCTCTACTAGTGGGTTTAGCAAAGTTCTCCACAAAACCAGGGATTATCCTTCCCTCTGGTTTTGCAAAAACAAGCAGCTGCTTGCTTTCACTCCTTTGGTTTCCATTATATATAACCATTCCAAAGCATCAAACATTCGCTCAAAGATTGCCATTTCTTCTACTATTTCTGATTGATACTAAAAAACCACAAAGACAAAAATGAGTTCAGCTAAAAGCAAGGCATGGATTGTAATGGCAGCAGTTGAAGGGTTGGAAGACCAAGGATTTGCGAGGTGGAATTATACAATAAGGTCACTTCACCAGCATGCCAAGAACAACATCAGGTCGTATAGTCAAGCCACTAAGCTATCTGGGCCACCTTCTTCGGTGATTGCTAAG
This sequence comes from Corrigiola litoralis, assembly GCA_901111285.1. Classification (NCBI taxonomy): domain Eukaryota; kingdom Viridiplantae; phylum Streptophyta; class Magnoliopsida; order Caryophyllales; family Caryophyllaceae; genus Corrigiola; species Corrigiola litoralis. The sequence continues at coordinate 11,402 of CAAKMY010050988.1, read as the reverse complement.
AAGATTAGGGACGAGAAATTGAAGAAATCTGAAGAGTCTCTAAGGACAGTCATGTACTTAAGCTGTTGGGGTCCTAATAATTAGTGTTACTTGAGCATCCATAGCTAATTTACTGGCTGTATTGATTACGATTGTATATACGTAGATGCTGAAAAGTATTAAACACAAGTTTTTATATCGCTGTGGCTCGATCCTCTTCCGAATCTCTGATCGTTTCAGGCTTTCAGCTATGATGTCAAATAACAAGAATTGGCCTGATATGATATATTGAATAGAAAGTGGAAATTAAGAAACGTTAATTTAAATTCCTTGTCTAAGTTTTTCCGCATCCAGTTTTAACACGAAAGAAAAATGATTCAGACCGATCACCGTGTGCTGGAGGCACGACCATGCAGTTATTCCTCCTATACTGTAATACAAGCGGCCAAAGTTCTGATTCTTGTTTCTCAATAAAAGTTGTTTAAGATTGTTTACGTAAAGACCATAGCTTGACAATCTTAAATTTTAACTTTATCCTTCATTTTCTCACTTGTCAGCACATTTTTACGAAAAGTAAAGTAGTTAATACTAATGGGAACAAAATTTTGATGTATCATACAAAGGAGTATGTACAAAAATAATTGATCGATAAACAAGCTTAAAATGACATTATTACGAAACGGAGCAAGCATCTATCTTCTCATATAGGAAAAACTAAAATTACAATTGGCTAGTTCTTGCTAGATGCCTTTTTCCCCTCAATAAGCTCCAAAAATTATACAATTAGTGGAAAGTGAAAACCCACCATGTTATTTAGTGTACTCTTTTCATAAAGGAAAATCTATACAACATTTACAATATATCTCAATACAAAGAGACGATATACAATTCAAACAAAATCACAACAAACTCAATTCCAAGAAATCTTATATCATATAATTAATAAAAAAACCTTATATCATTGTAAAATTAATACGATTATTCTACATGCCCTTTCCCATATCTTTGTTACGTAACACAACCTTCCACGAGGTGGTCTGCTACTCATCATAGTTATGACGAGGAAAATATTCATTTAACTCGATCGCTTTCAGATAGTGACCTACTTAAAATCTCTTGTATAATCATATTAAATACCATCAACAACCTAATCAACCCCAATATAAAAGGCTATGTTTGGTTTGGGGAAAAATGACAAAAAGAAAAATTGTTTTCTAATCTTCCTTTGTTTGGTTTGGACAAGGAAAATAAAGTGAAATCTTGGGTGGAAGTTCAATTTCCTCATACTACAACTAATATCTCGTCCCAATACTTGAAATGCCCATTTTCTTCCCTTCTATCTCTTCTCCTATAGACCTACCTCCCTCCCTCTCTCCTCCCTTCTCCCTCCTTTGTCCTATATCTTCTCTCCATATCCCCTTCTACAACCAAACAAATTAAAGAAAACATATTATGAACCCTATTTTTCCATGTAAAATATTTTCAATGGAAGATGATTTTTTTAAGAAAATAAAGTTCTTTTAAACTAAACGAAACCTAAGAAACTCCTACAAGTTAAATAAAATTTTCACTAGATATATTATTCACAAGATACCTTCCTCTTTTTTTTTTCACATGTACGTTACTCTTAACATTATGACGGATGTGGGTTGTGGATGGGCGGATGACCAACTACTCAACTAGGCAACTACACATTGATCAGTTGTGTACTTGCATCATGTACTGATTCCAGGCAGAAAAGCAGCGTAAAGTAGAACATCAGACAAGACGCGGAGCAGCGGAGCACGCACGTGGTTTCTTAACTTCAGAAATACAGCAGTCAGGCAGCATACTTTAAAGTACAACTCACTTTAGTCGCTAGATTCTCCGAAACCATGGTACTACTCCCGTGGTTTTTCCTTCTCCAGCCTATATATGAAATCCACCAAACACAATCATTCATACGGAGTAACTCGCAAATCACAATACTTCACTTAAGAAACTTCCACATTATATTTCTTCTTCCTCTTCAATCACAGATTGTACTGTAGCATTTCTTAAGTCATCATAAGAAAATGAGTGCAGCAAATGCATGCAGATCATATGTGGTGACAGCAAGCATGGCAGCAGTTGAAGCCCTCAAAGATCAAGGCTTTGCAAGGTGGAACTACCCCTTGCGAAATCTTCACCACCGGCTCAAGAACAACCTTCGCTCTTCGCTTTCTCAGTCCTCTCGAGCATCGTCGTCTGCGGCCGGGGTGAATGCTGCGGAGGTGGCGAAGAGAAGGGCGAATAAGACTGAGAAATATATCAAGAAGGTCATGGAGCTTGATTGCTGGGGTCCTACTACCATTCGTTTCTAAGCTTAGCATTATCACTATTATTATTATTATTCATCTAGGAATTTGATTATATTGTACCAAAATGTTTATGTTGAGTTCCCCTGGTTTTTGGTTAAAGATATATTGCAAATCAAGTTATACGATTTGGCTTGATTAGGGACTTCATAATCGATATTGTAAATTGTAAAGCTAGTACTGAGACATGAATCATGATTAAAGCTGATTGATCATGCAAATTGTTTTGTGGTTCACACTTAATTAAAGGCCAAAGCTATCAGTTGGCCTGCCAGCGTGATTAGGTACAAATGTACAACGGTTTATAATCATTTTCTTGAGAATACATCTTAACTAGATTTGATAGTTAACATGAAAATTACCATCAAAACACAACTTTAAGTTGACATTGAGCTAGATCTTGATTATTCAATATCGTCAAATCATGCAAATTGGTATCGTCCTAACTTAATTAGCCGAGTCCTGGCTTGCCATCTGTGAGCCATCTACCGTCTAGAACATTATTGTTCTTTTCTCTGAGTCAAGATCTTGTGAGCGCGCTTTGGTAAATTGGCATTCAAGCAAAGGAGAAAATATAGGATTATAGAACTTGCTTTGGTTTGGAGCGTAGGATTGAGGGGCCTTCACAATTGCACTCTCCTTCAATTCGCAGGATTGCTACTTATTGATTTTTTCATCGTCATCTGTTTATTCCAAATGTCATTGGTTTTTACTCCAAGTAAACCAATTTGTAACTTTTCATGCCCACGCTATTATCATGAACAAACAACCGCATTCAACCATATATGTGTGAGCTTTGGCTAGTTAGTGAAATCAATTATTTACCTGATCGATTGATCAGGTATTGGAATTTTGAGTATGTACTTAAAAACATAGATATGTAAAATCTTATTAATAACTTAATTACATGTATAAACAAACATTAACACTCTTGTTCAAATACAACTCGTTTACTATTAACTTGGTTCAAATACTTGTTCGTATTTATACTTAATTACTAAACTTTGTTTGTTTACGTATTAAATCGATCAAGAAATCCACGAATAATCCACATAAATACTCCAGAAATCCCCCTTCAACAGTCTAACCTTTTCCTTTACTAAAAACAGTGAGTCTAGTCTAGTATTAGATGAGTGTTACGATCAGTTCTCCTACATAGTTTAGAACGATATATTTTCTATGAAAATAGAGGCAAATTTTTAGAGGTTAAAAAACATGTCTTAGTAAAAATTGTAATTTTGAAATTACCTCATCTGACTTTATATACAAATAAATAATATAAGAAGATACAGAGTATTTTAGTAATATTTTGCGGTAGAAATGAAATGTCAAGATGATTCCACATACCATGAATTTCCAAGAAAATTAAGCATGTGTAAGTTTTGTTTGTTTTCTATAAACCACTTGGGCACGTATTAGTTACTGCAAGTTACAACAATCATTCAGTGCCGGCAGTTTGTCTAATGGAGTGTCCCAGTTTCTTGGCTTTGCACACAAACCAGGGGCTCTTCTCCTCAGGTATGCATAAAACCAGCAGCATATTTCCCACAAAACAGGGTTAACCAAACCCATTACCCATCCACCTTACTCCATATATAAAGCACTCCCCACCAAACCAAGGAATCGAAAACAAAGCATCAAAAACACATCTCAAGTCTCAACAACCCCCTTGACATCTCCATTTCTCCTGTACAACACTTCAAAATAGAAACAATCTTATACACCTACCAAAGTGAAAAACATGAGTTCATCAACAAGAAAGGCGTGGGTAGTGGCAACAAGTATTGCAGCAGTTGAGGCGTTAAAAGACCAAGGATTTGCTAGATGGAATTACACGCTGAGGTCTGTCCAACAACATGTCAAGAACAACGTCAGATCATATTATCAAGCAAAGAAGCTCTCTTCTCCTTCTGCGATTTCTAATAAGATTAGAGACCAAAAGTTGAAGCAGTCTGAAGAATCACTTAGGAAAGTTATGTACTTGAGTTGCTGGGGTCCCAATTAAGGCGGCCATTTTGTAGCTAATTTGCGTGTCTTTGTACATATTGGTTGACATGGTTGAATTATATTTTTGCCTTCTCATCAATCTTACTCTATCTCTGCCTTGCCAATCATTATACTAGCACTTTATAGAGCTCTAAACATCTGTTTTGATTGAAGTTAATCTAGAGAAGTTTAGAATTGGTGCTTATAGAGAAAGCAAGTGGATACGTTGTTAAGCAAAAGGCTTATGAATTGGTAAAACAATCAAGATTAGGGAGTTATTCCACTGCTCATCTTCAAATCTTCAATATAAATACTCAAGTATGAACTTGCTATTCAACCTGTGTAGCGATCAGTTCCCTTTAACACATTTTCAGTCTTTTCTGTTGTTTTATCAGCTACCAAGTACCATCTACACTCTGTGACCTGATATAGTGTATTGACCCGACAAACCTGGTGCGAGTTGCGAAACAACCCAAAGAAAACCACAAATCGACACTAAAACCTTTTAATTTGAATAAAATTCGTCGAATTGACTCGACTCTAGTAGAAATAGACTCTATATGAAACTAACTCTAAAGTAAATTCACTTGTGACTTGATTCGAAGCCAACTCGAATTGCCGAAAATCACACTCGATACACCCTCGTGTAAATCTTAACGCGAACTTCTCCCAACACAATACAGAAGGTCTATTTTTGAAGTCAACCGACCCAAACCTAGTTAAAGTTCAACCAAAACTCAATTCAACCTCCAAGATAATCCAATCTAACCAGTCTCGATACAAATCTTGTATTGAAATTGATTGAATAATAAATAATTCTCATTGATAATTAACTATTTTTTAAAAATATAATAAAAATTCTAATTCAATTTATATGATAAAAAATTGGTTAAATTATGCACTATTGGATTTGATTTGTTGAGATCATTTGACCATAAATTGGCATAAACTGACCCAAACTACACATTGCAATGAAAATAGTGATTGTACCATCTTTTTACTTCACTAAGTTCTTCGCCTTTGTTCGTCTACTTTTGAGAAATAAACAAATTCAAGTTCTCTAAGATGCAAATAAATACATACAACTAAAAAATCACAACTAAAAGAACAAACAACAACCACAGTTTGACACTTTTGGCCACCGAAAGTCAAACTCCGATTAAATGAGATTTTTTTGGAATAAGGTACCTTCGGTACGGATTATACATGAATAATTGATAGTAGGGATTAATTATACAGGAACACTGATAGTACGGATTGTTCCTGATAAATTTTCTCTATAATTTGGTAGAAAAGATAAAATATTTAAAGCAAAATTAATAGAATCGCTATCATCTGCCCCACTTTAACTGATAAGAATTAGCTTCTTTGTGAATTGTGAGCATATGTATATATATTTATTTTTTTTATCCTGAAAGAGTGGAAATCTCAACTATAAATAAGAGATAGACCTCATAATTCGAGGCCAAGCAACACCTAGTACATCTTCCCTAAGGATGCTTCGAAGATCCTAATGTGGGGCTTGAACAATCATCATCTTGTCCGCACAATCTACTCCTTTATTTGCTAACAAATTTGCGGCTCGATTATCCTCTCTAAACACATGCTCCACTTTGACACTCCATTACTTGTTATAAATGAGGTTCCGACAATGTAATATCAAGCGTTGTAAAGGACCCTAGGGGTATAATCACCCTGCATATGGTCTGCACAAGTCTTTTTGTCGAGACCAACTTCAATCTTGCGATATCCCTAGTCTCAAGCCAACTCCAGCTCTCTAGCTAATGCAATAAGCTCTGCTCGCATAGATGTGACTTGTGAGCTTATGAATATAATCGACTTCAAATTAAATGAGCTGGCTTTACAAGATTGTCATAGAGTAAACAGTGAACTCTACAGAAATCTCATCGAACTATCAAGTCCAGCACAAGATCAGACAAGTTCCATCAAAGTTTAAAGCATCCACAAGTCTTAGACGTACAATTCTCGACAATCAGCGAGAGGATGAAATCAGACCAACATGGGACATAATCTGCTCAACAACCGACTATATATTTGTTACTCCGTATTATATATTCTAGTCCATGAGACTATGAGAACATGACTACTCAAATAGAATCCCGGGCTGAAAATCTGTGCCTATTCAGGTACGGAGTATAGTTCACATGGTTTTCCAAGTTCTCTTGTCTACTGGCATTCCTAGTAAAGCGCCAAATTGGACTCTTCTCAAACCATTGGTTCACGCATTAATTACAACGCCCATAGTTTCTTATCTTAAATTAGAATATTTATTCCTTTTTTACATAATTCACTGCACATTGTCATGAAGTATAAATTAGTTACTCTCCTACTACTCAAATCAAGCTACACAGTCCCAAGAAAGCACCACATTTTACTTCCCTAGTTCCCTCTACGATAATAAAACAAACAATATACTACTGCCACAAAAATCGAAAGAAAATGAGCAGAGGATACATAGTTGCAGCAAGCATATGTACCGTGGAGGCACTGAAAGACCAAGGCATTGCTAGGTGGAATTACCCGTTAAGGTGCCTAAACCAGCATCTTAAGAGCAACCTAAGATCAGTGACTCCTCAATCTGCAAGGGCAGCTAACCAAGCTTCTGAAGCTTCTGCTGAGGTTAGCGAAGAAAGGGCTAGGAGAGCTGATGATCAGGTTAAAAAGATTATGGAGCTTAATTGTTGGGGTCCTACTACTACACGATTTTAGTCCTGCTATCACATTCACTTTTACGATTTTAGTGTGCACTGAAACGTGTCCGGACTTAGAGACTTATGAAACTAGGGTGGAAACGGTCTAAAAGAAGGGCACAAAGTCGCAGATAAAAATCAAACCTCATATCTCGCGGCTGAACGATGACAATGGCACCATGGTGCCATGCCACGATTTTAGGTGGATTGGTTGGTAATGTTGGCTATGTATGAGCAATGTCCTCTATCTAATGTATCTAAATCTAATGACAATGCACACTCCTTTAAGTACTAGCGTCAAGATATAATATGTCTCTCTTCCTCCATCTCCCCCCCCCCCCTTTCTTTCTTCAGATGCAGTTTGTTGTTATACACGGTAGGAATGTAGGATATGATTTGTACATGTATATATTGCTTTTTTAAAAAAAAAAAATTTACAAAACTTCCATGCATACTGTCGTGATTATATAAACTTCTTAGCGAGTACAAAAGTATCACCAAGTATAGAAATCATTGATATAGATAATAAACTTATTAAGTGGCAATATATTTCTTTAGATAGAAAGGTGCATTATGCTCAAGATATAGTGTTTTTCATAAAATTAGCGACACATAAGAAGACTGTCTAATCATTGCTTATGGTCACACACATGAGCTTTTATGATATAAAAGTGAGCCTTTAAGATATTAACATAGGTTTTTAAAATTTAAAAATAACACCGTGTTTCTAAATGATCATATGAGTACCTCTAAAACTCACATGAATATGTTAGAAAGATTAAGATTAGTAAGGATTTATAATTTATGGTGTGATATGGAGACATGGACCGTGCAATAACATCTTGAAACAAAAAGTTACATTCGTATGTTAAACATCTTAGAAATTGAAGAGAACTAGCTCAAGTGGTTGGAGCTATTTTACCCCAATCATAAGGTTGGGGGTTCGATTCTTACCTGCGACTTAGTGCGCTCCTTTCATACCAAAAAAAACATCTTAGAAATTGAGAAATCTATAATCAAATAATAAAATTAATCACTATTAGTAAAATGTTTTAGTTACTGATCGCAAATACTCCTGAAAAAAAATCTCAAGCACATGGGCGGGCCAAACAGGCAATCGGTTAGAAAAGGGCGTGTCTGAAAAATAACGTTGCACCAATAGAGACAATAGCAGCCGGTTTGTGTGTTAGGGCCTGTAGATAAATTGTTGCAGCTTTCAAGTCCAAAATATACGGGCCTTAAATAAAGTTTATGGAAGAAGATGAACAGTCTTACTCTCCAAGAAAGATATAGAAATAAACCTTACAACTTACAAGCATACAGTAGTTCCCTTGTAGGCAAAGCTCAGCCCTAGCATAAGGAAAAATGAGCACGATAATGTTGAAGCTAGTGGCACCGCTTAGAACCCTTCAAAGGAAGAGAAATGTTGTCAATAATTTAGCCGAGACCAGCAAACCTAACAACAGGCGATGCGTGACTAGTGGGATGACTTCAGCTAAGAATACATCCGATCATGTGAACGTCCAAAAGAGGAGAAGTGAGAAGGATGAGCACCTTATGCATTTAATCTCTTGGGGACCAAAGTAATTTATTAAGGTGCATATCAATTATCCATATCAACTTATGCAAATTTATGTTGAAAGCAATGGTTCATGAGGGGCTAAATTTATGTTGAATAATTTGTAGTTTCTTTTATGTGAATGAATTTAAGAATCATGGATGGATTTGTCATTTTTACGAGTTTTAGGATGTGAGATTTTGAATGATTTATAAAACATGTATTTCAAATTCCTATTCAATGGGTTGTGTCAAGGTTGTGTTAGTTTTCTTGTTCCTGGGGGTAGATTGTTGAATCATGTTAAAGACGGTGTGATGTAGACAAGATTAGAATTTAGAAATTATTTCCGAACAATCTAGCTTGTAAACCATTCTATTTGACAATGTGTTCTGTGTATATGAGATATCAATTGGCAATGATCATCATGTCAAGGATACATATATCCCACTACTTTGAGTAGTATAATTCATAATAGATTGTGCCTAATAAACCTGAGAAACCTAACGTGAATAATCTAATCCCAACGGGAGAATAAATAGATAAGAAAAATGCTAGAAGGACTAAACTATACTATATATATAATCTAGAGGGAGTACCATCTAGAAGAGAATTAAGCCGACTCTTTGATTTCCTATATATTTTTATTTTAGAAGGTATTACCAATTAGACTATTGACTTCTATAATCACTAAATATCGTCATGGCTGGTTTGGTATGTGGGAGTCATGGCAAGGGAGTGTAAATGATAAACTAATTTTTGAGAAATGATTGTTTGGTACTGAGGATGTAGAGGATGGGATGACAATTTGTTGACATGCTTCTACTACAATGTATCTACGGTTGAACTTGTGTACATCGTTATTTTGACTTATACAGATGTTCACAGCGTCTGCAAAGGACTCACACTTGACTAATATACGCATCAGTACGTTGTGCCAATTTCCAGCTGAAAGGAGACCGTCTCTTGGAATAATTTGTGGAAATGTGGCAACTATGAACTACCCCCACCATCCTCAAGATTGTTCTAAGTCCTTTAATATTATGTCCATCGTGTAGAACGATGGTTCTACATTATTACTCTCATCTTGACCTGCCGAAGTTGAGACTGTGCCAAACTTTTAAGAATGTTTACATGATCTTTACAATCTGAGTATTAAAAAAAAAAGGGCTAGTTGCATACAAATTGGTCCAAACGACATTTACCTGGCCGGAGCTGATTGTGCATTATTGCCATGTTGATAATTAAGTTAATCTTGTCAATTGTTTTTCTAAAGGGAGAATCAATAAAGGCCAAATATTAGTAGGTGAAACGTATATCATTAACATTGTAATCACACTGACCACTATAGAAAAATGACTATTTAAACATTTTTCATTTGTTCCCGACAATCTCATACAAGACTTTTTCACTTTTTCAAGCAAAACTCACAAACCAAGGATAGGTTCCGGTCGCATGACTTTGACATGGGAAAATTAGCGACCCAAGGTAATTAGGTAAGCCACAATCAAGTGCAAGATGACCACAAATTTCTCCAAAACCATGGTCTATCCCTTCTTAGAAAGTAGAAACAACTGGAGAAACGTTGTTTCATTAGACCCAATATGATCTTATATAAGGCGCGCAGCTGAGTTCAGAGAGTTGTACCAAACCGATATTAGAATTGGTCACTCAATCTCGCATGCACACAAATCTTGATTCCTGAGAGAGTTGTTCATAACAATGAACAATGATAACAGATTAGTTTGCAAGTTTGAGGCTGCATTTAAAATATACTCAAAAGAAGACCAGAAATCCTCTTTAGGAGAAAGGTACATACAACAATGTACGCACTACTACTAACATTGGCAACCCAGTTTGTCAAGTTGATCATGGATGCGCTACAATAATGAAGTCGTCATCTAGTATGGAGAAACCGCATATACCAAAGGAAGAGGAAAAAGCTTATATTCTCCGCCAATTAAATTTCTTGGGAGCTGATTAACAAGTTCAAAATTTTCTTTGTTGGAGATTAAAATGTGTATGATCTTTCTTTTTTTTTTTTTTGCCAAATTTGATTTAGGTATAAAATTATTACATATAATGATCTCGAGGCTTAGATCTTTCGTCGACTACTGTCTGTCATAGTGTCCTTGCCAAATTATTAGGTATTCAACTACGTTTTTTTTTTTCTTTTTTAACAGTTGGCGAAACTAAATGAACAAACCACAATTCAAACATATATAGTTAACAGTATCACTAAAGGAAAGATACATAAAACATAATTTTAGGTATCTTACCCTTTATAGTTTTTTGTGTAAACATTTTCGCTTTATCAAACAAAACAGTTATAAAAAAAAAAATACAAAATATATAAAGTTACCCATGAAAACATACTCGAGAATATGTACACACGAGTATACACAAATACACAATACAGTAAGGGCCTGTTCTCTACCCTGTTTTTTATTTTATTATACAGAAAGTTACAAAAAATACAGAAAAATACATAAAGTTAAGAAAAGTTACGAAAAATACAGAAAGCTCAGAAAAGTTACAGAAAATACAGAAAGTTCAGAAAAGTTACAAAAAATACAGAAAAATATAGAAAGTTCAGAAAAGTTACAAAAAATACAGAAAATACAAAAAGTTCAGAAAAGTTACAAAAAATACAGAGTGTTCAGAAAAATTCAGAAAATTGTTTTTAGTGTTATTATTATTATTATTATTATTATTTTATTATTATTATTATTATCATCATTATTATTATTATTAATAGTGTTATTTATCATAACATCTAAATGCTTGACGATTTAACTTAATTATAAGTTAATTTTAAATAGTCACTTTTATTAT
>CAAKMY010050969.1:0-10106 GCA_901111285.1 Corrigiola litoralis | reverse complement strand
ATTCATCCTAGACACTTATAATGAAGAATGGAACATGAAAATTGCAGAAAAGTAGCTTTAGCGTGGCCAAAACCATTGGTTTGTCTATTATACACATGCTCGAATCGAGCGCTAAACACATCGTAAAACTATCAAGAAGGAGGAATGGCGTTGCCGAATGCTTCAACTATGCTCCAATACACCCTTTGAGCATACTTAGAAAATTGCGGGATTTTTTTCGAAAAATCAAAATTCGACCCATAAAGCCGGTTTTTGTGGACTATACCCCAGGAAAAAACCTCGTCTCGGCCCCGAAATAGAATCGGAAGAAAATTGGCAGGAGCCATCCTAGACACATATAATAAAGAATGGAACAAGAAAATTGCAGAAAAGTAGCTTTAGCGTAGCCATAACCATCGGTTTGTCCACTATACACATGCTGAAACCAAGCGCTAAACACATAGTAAAACTATCAAAAATGAGGAATGGTGTTGCCGAATGCTTCAACTATGCTCCAATACACCCTATAAACATGCTTGGTCAATTTAGGGACTTTTCATGGAAAATCAAAAATCTATCGAAAAAGCCGGTTTTTGTGGACTATAACCCACTTAAAAACCTCATCTCAGCCTTGACATAGAATCGGACGAAAATTGACAAAAGGCATTCTAGACACATATAATGAAGATTGGAGCAAGAAAATTGTAAAAAAGTAGCTTTGCAGTAGCCCAAACAATCGGTTTTGTCCATTAATCATATGTTCAAATCGAGCGCTAAACACATTGTAAAATTATAAAGAAGGAGGAATGACATTGCCACATGCTTCAATTTTGATCCAATACACCCTATGAACATACTTGGTAAATTTCGGGACTTTTTCCAGAAAATCAAAAATCGACCCAAAAAGGCGGTTTTTGTGACCCACGAAAAAACGTCGTCTTGGCCCCGAAATAAAATAAGACGAAAATTGGCATGAGGCATCCTAAACAGATATAACGAAGAATGGAATAAGAAAATTGCAGAAAAGTAGCTTTAGCGTAGCCCAAACGATCAGTTTGTCCATTTTACATGCTCGAACCAAGCTCTAAGCACACCGTAAAACTATCAAGAAGAAGGAACGACATTGTCACATGCTTCAATTATGCTCCAATACATCCTATGAACATGTGTGGAAAATTTCGGGACTTTTTTTTCGTAAAATCAAAAATCGACCCAAAAAGGGTGTATTTGTGGACTATAACTCACAAAAAAACCTCGTCTCGGCCCCGAAATAGAATCGGACGAAAATTGTCAGGAGGCATCCTAGACACATATAATAAAGAATGGAACAAGAAAATTGCATAAAAGTAGCTTTAGCGTTGCCCAAACAATCGGTTTTGTTCATTAATCATATGCTCGATCAAATCTAGCGCTAAACACATCGTAAAACTATCAAGAAGAAGGAATGACATTGTCACATGCTTCAATTATGCTCTATTACATCCTAAGAACATGTTTGGAAAATTTCAGGACTTTTTTCGTAAAATCAAAAATCGACCCAAAAAGGCTGTATTAGTGGACTATAACTCACGAAAAAACTTCGACTCGGCCCTGAAATAAAATCGGGCGAAAATTGGCAAGAGGCATCCTAGACACAAAGAATAAAGAATGGAACAAGAAAATTGCAGAAAAGTAGCTTTAGCGTAGCACAAACCATCGGTTTGTCCTTTATACACATCCTCGAACTAAGCGCTAAACACATCGTAAAACTATCAAAAATAAAAATGAGGAATGTTGTTGCCGAATGCTTCAACTATGCTCCAATACACCCTTTGAACATGCTTGGCCATTTGGGGACTTTTCCTATAAAAAAAAAAAATCTACCGAAAAAGCAGGTTTTTGCGGACTATAACCCACGAAAAACCTCATCTCAGCCTTGAAATAGAATCGGACGAAAATTGACAGAAGGCATCCTAGACACATATAATGAAGATTGGAACAAGAAAATTGTCAAAAAGTAGCTTTGTAGTTGCCCAAACAATCGGTTTCGTTCATTAATCATATGCTCAAATTGAGCGCTAAACACATCGTAAAACTATCAAGAAGAAGGAATGACAGTGCCACATACTTCAATTATGTTCCAATACACCCTATGAACATGCTTGGAAAATTTCGGGACTTTTTTCGGAAAATCAAAAATCGACCAAGAAAGGCGGTTTTTGGTGGAGTATAACCCACGAAAAAACCTTGTCTCGTACCCGAAATAAAATCAGACGAAAATTGGTAGGAGACATGCTAGACACATATAATGAAGAATGGAACAAGAAAATTGCATAAAAGTAGCTTTAGTGTAGCCAAAACCATCGGTTTGTTCACTATACACATGGTCGAACCAAGCGATAAACACATCGGTTTGTCCATTATACACATGCTCGAACCGAGCGCTAAACACATCGTAAAACTATCAAAAAAGAGGAATGGTGTTGCCGAATGCTTTAACTATGCTCCAATACACCCTATGAACATGCTTGGAAAATTTCGGGACTTTTTTCGAAAAATCAAAAATCGACCCAAAAAGGCGGTTTTTGTGGACTACAACCGACGAAAAAACTCATCTCGGCCCCCAAATAGAATCGGACTAAAATTGGCAGGAGGCATCCTAGACACATATAATGAAGATTGGAACAAGAATATCGTCAAAAAGTAGCTTTGGAGTACCCCAAACAAGCGGTTTTGTTATTAATGCATATGCTCGAATCGAGCGCTAAACACACCGTAAAACTATCAAAAAGAAGGAATGACATTGTCACATGTTTCAATTATGCTCCAATACATCCTATGAACATGCTTGGAAAATTTCGGGACTTTTTTCGGAAAATCAAAATTCGACTAAAAAAGGCCCCGAAATAGAATCGGACTAAAATTGGCAGGAGGCATCCTAGACACATATAATGAGGATTGGAACAAGAAAATTATCAAAAAGTAGCTTTGGAGTAGCCCAAACCCTCGGTTTGTCCTTTATACACCGCTCGAACCGAGCGCTAAACACATCGTAAAACTATCAAGAAGGAGGATTGGCGTTGCCGAATGTTTCAGCAAAGACATTTATTAATTTATGATATCTTTATTTGTAAATTGCTTATGTAAGAATGTAAGATCGACGCTTGAGCAATGTATATTACTATATTTAGGTCATCCATTCGTGAGTGCACATAAAAGCTACCTACTTCCCGTTGCAATTAAAGCCTCCTTCAAAATTTGAAAGAAAAGGTGTGATTTGGGAATTGTGAGTATGAAGTTTGATGACACATAGACAAAGGATGTGTGGGGTTTGGAAGAAGACATCCAATTTCACATTATCACGAATTTACTTATGGCGGCGTTTCCTTATGACGTGAGCTACAAACGAAGATGATGCCGTGCTATTTCACCTATACATGGGCCTTTATTTACTATCGTATGACAAGTCCAACTGCATCCGCAGAAGAGCACAACTTCAGACATTTTGTACTGAAAAAATATGGTCCCTAACTCCCTATCTTCAATTTTTATTGTTCAGAGTTCCTTGCTCTTTAGTCTCTGGTCCCTCTATTAAACGAAAATTATTCTTCATGCTTGTTCATTGAAAATACAAATATCAACTTATAATTAATTATGGATTATGACTTGCTTGCTTTTGGAATATGTCGTAAATGTATGCAAAATATCATTTTGGTTTAATAGGTGAGCATGGTTAATTCACTAGTTCATTTCAACTCAGTTAAGTTTATCTCACTATTCTAGTTCATTTACTTGTTTAGTTTAGCTCAATAGTTTAGTTCAACTCACTAATGCAATTAACTCACTATTTTAGCTAAGTTTAATGTATTCGATCACTAGTTTGGCCAGGTAGCTAGTCCGGTATAACCTTGATAATTTAATCTAGTTCAATTTAGCTCACAAGTTGAATTGGTAACTATTCAGTTCATTTCACTAGTTTAATTCACCTCATTAACATACTTAAGCTCAATAGTTCACTAGTTCAATTTAACTCACTAGCTCACTTTAGATCATGGTTTAGTTCATGTCACTAGTTTAGTTCAATTCACTCTAATATGTTGGTTCAATTCAGTTTACTAATTCAATCGAGTTCAATAACTTATTCCGATTCACTACTTTAGTTTCACTATTTTAGTTCGGGTAATGTTTCCGTTCAACAATAACTTAGTTCAATTGGAATTCAAATGTTCAGTTTAGTCAAGTTACTAGTTTAGTTCATTTCACTTATATATTTAGCTCAAATCACTAGTTTAATCAAGCTTAATTGTTCAATCCAGTTCAGTCCACTAGCTAGTTTAGCACTAATCTATACTATATACTAAAGCAGTAAACGACTACACCACGTGTCAGTACTATATTTTTTTGCCATTTTTTGTTTTTTCTCTTAAATTTAGTTGCCTCTTATAACTACTACATATTCCTAATGTCAGTGATATATAAAAGAAGATGGATGTCATTTCAAGTTCTTACTATATCCAATAATTATGGGAATTTTTTGATAACATATTTTTCTTTCCCACTTTGTAGATATGAGTTGATATGTATTATTCTGAAAAATATTTTATATGGATTTGTACATGGATTTTACCACTTGAGAATTACATTTAAAAATATTAGATCATCATCATCCCATGTATATGTTATATTACTTTAATTGGGTAATAATTTCCTCGATATTTGTCAAGGGATTTATGTTATTCTTATTTTAACCACTCAACTTTGGACATTGTTTTTCTCTTGATTGATTTATAACTAAAAACTCTGGTATTTCTATCAAAGTTAATATTTTCGCTAAAAAACAATTTTTTATACTTAATATGAGAGAAACCATGGACAAAAATCATACATTTAAATAATGTTCTTTCCATTATGTCGACTCTTTTCTCCATCCTAATTTATCTTACTATTTATAAAACAGTCAATTTATAATTCTTTTTTTTTTTGTTAGATGGTTTGTTATATGCATAATTAGTTCAATTCACTATAATGTTGTATATATATATATGATGTCAATACTATATTTGGAAGAAAAAATAAATTGAATTTAAAACTATATAATATGTATGTTTTAAGCAATTAAACTCTGTATCTATCGCCCATATCAATTACAAGTAATATTTTTGGTTAAATTATAATATTAACTATAAAACCGTGCCATAATGGCACGGGGTATTAAACTAGTTAAGTTCAACTCAATAGTTTACTTATGTCCACTAGTTTATTCAACTCAATGATATAGTTCGGTTCATGTTATTGGTATTTGATTCAACTTTTAAAAACTATAATAAATTAAAAAAAATCAAATAACATACTACTAATGAAAATAGTAATTTGAGCCTCATCTTTTCAAATTACACAATAGTAATCCTTTGAATTGCTAATGAAAATTTTAAAACTGTAAATTTTTTTATTACAAAAGAGAGCAAAATCACACCTAAAAATCGAACCTTTAGTACATGTTCAATATATAAAACTACTAGTACCTTGCAAATTTATGAGAGTGGTAGACTAACCTAGAACAATTCCTCATTTCTACAAGAAAAAAGTACAAGCATAAATAACAATAATAAAAATTCCGAGGGGACAAAAACACAATCCCATGTTTCCTCCACAACTCTTGATTGTCTCACACACACGACACACCGCTCCCATGCTAAAAAATAACGTACGTACTCTTAGCATACTCCTACTAAATTCATGTCACGTTATCATACACATTTAATACATTCATTATTTATTTCTTAACTACCTGTCATACCATTCTTCCATTTGATCTTCTTCTTACTCGTTTCTTGCAAAACCCACCAGATGCTAATTAATATTTTTTGTCTTTTTTGAGATCCAACATTTTATGCCATGAATTTCCTCAAACATTAAAAAAATGACCCTGAAGTTTTTGTTTTGAATTTCAAATGTCTTAATTAAAGTTCACTTCACTACGTAGTACGTACCACTTTTTTGTTCTTACCATATCTTTTTGTGCTTCTTTTCCCGCTTTTCATTTCTTCAGCTTTTATCTCATTCCTCTCTTCTATCATTCTCTCAATTTTCACTACCATATTCATCTTCATTTCCATAAGGTTGCGTACATTTTGGACCTCCTTAGACCGTGTCTAAAAGGCGGGTTCTAATATTTCCGTTAGTAAGTGTTTTCGGAAATAGTCAGGTTGCGTACATCTTGAACCTCCTTAAACCCCGTTAAAAAACGGGTTTAATTCATTGCCATTCTCATTTTCATTTCCAATACTAAATTTGTCGTAAATAGTTTGGTTGCGTACATCTTGAACCTCCCTAGACTCGGTCAAGAGGTGGGTTTTACATTTTTATATTCATTGCCATTCTCATTTTAATTTCCGTAAGTAAATATTACGGAAATAGTTTGGTTGCGTACATCTTGAACCTCCCCAAACCTCGCCATAAGGCGGGGTTTGGTAACTTGG
This sequence comes from Corrigiola litoralis, assembly GCA_901111285.1. Lineage (NCBI taxonomy): Eukaryota > Viridiplantae > Streptophyta > Magnoliopsida > Caryophyllales > Caryophyllaceae > Corrigiola > Corrigiola litoralis. Next base: position 3,669 of record CAAKMY010050969.1, on the reverse strand, counting down.
TTACAAGTAGAAGGGAATTAATGTTCTTCCTGTTTTATTGCAGTTTATGTGGACAAGGTGAAGTGGGGTGTAAGAGTTTAATTGATTGATGCATGAAATGTTTGGTAGTTGAAGAATTCAAGTGAAGGGATTGATATGATTATTATCACCACTATCTGTTGAGAGTAGCATAATAGTAGGAGTAGTAGCATTTTTGGGATTTGGAGAGGGGTACATTGGACATTCTGAGCAGAGAGAACAGAAGAAATTACTGTTTGAGAGAGACCTTTTTTTATTTCTGTGATTAGTCATATCACTTGATTGGATTAATATATTCACTTTGAGCTCATTTATGCAAATTTGACTCCATTGAGTTGATGTGTTTGATCATAAAAGAAAAGGATAAAAGAAAGGCGTTGGGCTCTAAGCATATGTCATTTTCTATGCAACTGTTTATTTTTGTAACGTTGCAGACTTCCATGATGGTCTGACCTTCTGATGTTATCATTTAGTAACACCATCAAAGAAAGTGCAAACAAGCAAAAGATTTTAGTTTTTGTTTTTCTTTGTTACCATTTATAGGAAATACTTGTTGGTGAAAAACAAAGTGGGTTTTGGAGCTTGTGTTTGTTTAGTTTGTGAACTTGTTGGTTGGTTGGTTGGTTGAAAAGTGTCTTGTCAAATGTCAATGCAGGATTTTCAAGTTACTGTTTGATAACAGTCAACTCATTTGGAAGGTTTTGTAAAGGATCACATTTTGCAAATTTGTGGGTGCCCTTTAGGTTGTGCATTATGTGTGGTGCTTTCTTTAGTTAGGTTGAAGTTGAGTCCAATGATTAAGGGGATCATTGATTGAGTTAAAAAGGAAGTGGTTGTTGTTAAGGTTGTAATTGGAGAAAAACGATGAGTGTGCAACAAAGGAAAATGAGTGGGAAGCAAGAAAAGGGAGGAAATTGTGAGAGAGTTGAGAAGGTTTTGGTGGCTGTAAAAGCTTCAAAAGAAGTCCCAAAGACAGCACTTGTTTGGGCTTTGAGTCATGTTGTTCAACCTGGGGACTGCATCACTCTTCTTGTGGTTGTCCCTCCTCCTAGTTCAGGTAATTATTGCTTTGGTTTCACTTTTTGAGAAACCTTTTTGATTTTGTACTATGATTTCTTGTGAGTGTTAGTTATAATGTGGTGTCAGACTTTGCAGATATTGTAATGATGCATTTGGTTGAATGTTGTATTTGACTGTTGTGGATATTTTTACCTTTTTGTGTAATGATGCCTTTGGTTGAATACTACCCTTGATTATTGTGGTTTTACTTTTTCCTAGCAATTAGTTTTTGACAATCATTTGGTTCTGTCCTAGATTTTTTGTGAGTTTCCAGGCCTTAATTGTGTTGCGTGTTTTTGCAATGTTTAAACTGTTTCTAAGAGATGATTGTCTGTAATTTAATTTCATGTAGCTTTGAATATTTCCAATGTGTTAAAAGATGATCATTAAACAAAATTCAGAGTACCACTAGTTTAGAATTTGATTTGAATGATGGTGGATATAAAAAAAGTCATTGTGCAGTGAAATGTTTTGATAATTACAGCTTTCTTTTTGTTGGTTTGCAGGTAGAAAGTTATGGGGTTTTCCTAGATTTGCTGGAGACTGTGCCAGTGGTCATAAGAAATGCAGTGCTGGAGCAAGTTCTGAGCAGAAACTCGAGTTGACAGATTCTTGTTCCCAGATGATTCTTCAGTTGCATGATGTTTATGATCCAAATAAGGTCAGTGTTTCTGCTTAGTCTACGTCTCTACATATCATGTGGCGGTCCTGGGGCATCTTACTAAAAACAAGGGGTTTTCTGATTGATGTTTTTCCTAATTTGCAGATAAATGTAAAGATAAAAATCGTTCCTGCTTCACCACCTGGAGCTGTGGCTGCTGAAGCCAAGAAGGTTCATGCGAATTGGGTTGTATTAGACAAGTAATTCTCTACTCAAGAGTGACTTATTTTGCTTACTGTACAGAAAAAGGTCAGCTTGCTGATTATGATTGTGCTCCTTGCAGGCAGCTTAGGCACGAGGAAAAACGTTGCATGGATGAGCTGCATTGCAACATTGTCATCATGAAACGCTCTCAGGCAAAAGTCCTCCGACTGAATTTAGTTGGATCACCTTCAACAGAGCTTCAATTAGCAGGTCCTTCAGGATCTGGAGCTGATGAGTCTTCAGTTAGAGGGCCCCTTGTGACTCCGAGCAGTAGCCCTGAAATATTTACCGCTACGGAGGCTGGAACTTCTTCTGTTTCAAGCTCTGATCACGGCACATCACCGTTTGCTGTGTCTGAAATGACTGTAGACTTCAAGAAAGATTTTGTCAGCACAAAAGATAGAAGCAGGGATCTTCTTGTTTCAGAGTCGGATGAGGAGGACTCATCCCCTTGTTCAACAAGCTCAGGACTTCGACCTTGGATGGGTGAATATGTGATCTCCCATCTGCGGTCTTCGCATAAGATTGAGAAGAGCTGTCATAAAATGGGTGACGTTGCAGAGAGTTCTCCTGCAAGAGCTTTGTTAAACAAGTACCCCAGAAGTGATAGGGACCCTGGAATTGGATCAGGAAGGTATAGGTCTGATGTTGAATTTAGTGGAAGTGTCAGAGAAGCTGTATCTCTATCAAGAAGTGCTCCCCTTGGGCCTCCTCCACTATGTACAATCTGCCAACACAAGGCTCCTGTTTTTGGGAAACCGCCAAGGTGGTTCAGCTATGCTGAGCTCGAACATGCTACAGGTGGATTCTCAAAAACTAATTTCTTGGCAGAAGGAGGATATGGGTCAGTCCACCGAGGTATACTTCCTGATGGTCAGGCAATTGCTGTTAAGCAGCATAAGTTGGCTAGTTCACAAGGTGATGTTGAGTTTTGCTCAGAGGTGGAAGTTTTGAGTTGTGCTCAGCATCGGAATGTTGTTATGCTCATTGGTTATTGTATTGAAGACAAGAGGAGGCTGCTGGTGTATGAGTACATATGCAATGGATCACTGGATACGCATTTGTACGGTAATGGTTCCGTCCTTGTTTTTGCTTGCCTTTTAGAGACAATGATAAAGTGATCTTTAGAATCTATTGAGGCGATTCCTGTTTGTCTTGAAAACCTTACCGTAGTTCTTTCCCTTTTTAATATTATTTTCCTAGTTAAATTTCCCCCCACCTCTTCTTTGAGTCTATTAATTGATCCCTTGAATTTTGACTCCCGAAATGTGTTGTAATCTTCCCTGGAAGTCCTTTGCTTTCAAATGACATGCTTCTTTTGCGATTACAGGAAGGAATCGAGCTCCACTTGAATGGTATGCAAGGCAGAAGATTGCTGTTGGAGCTGCTCGAGGGTTGCGGTATCTTCATGAAGAGTGCAGAGTGGGTTGCATTGTTCATCGTGATATGCGTCCTAACAACATTCTGCTTACCCATGATTATGAGCCACTGGTATGACAGCATATCCTTAACAGTCGTTGAGTACATTTAACTATTTCACTTTTAAACCTAAATTTATTACACTTTTCTTTAGTGATATAGAGGCTTAGACTTGGACTCTGGAACTGAATTGTCTTGTCCAGTTCTTGATTGAAATTTAGCTAATAATGCGGGATCTCCTCACAAAAAAGTGAGGATTAGAAAGTGTGCGTGTGTGTGAGTGTGTGTGTGTGTGAGTGTGTGTGTGT
>CAAKMY010050966.1:0-10850 GCA_901111285.1 Corrigiola litoralis | reverse complement strand
TTTAACAATTTTTATGTATTTTTAAGAAAAATTCCTTGAAAAATTGCAAAAAATAACAAAGTTGGCGGGGACCGGGGCTCCCTTGGGTCCCCCCTAGTTCCGCCCATGAATATACGTGCGGAAAATGGCGTATATATGCCATCAATGGTTCTAGTCACACGCATAAGTCACACTCATAATTGATTTTATTTTCAGAGAATCGCATTGAAGGAATGATGTTATGTTGTTATGTTAAAACACTTAAATCCAATATCAATATTGTATTGTTAAATATTCATTATAAAAAGATAAACTCAAAATTATATTAATCAAAAGTTCAATTCATGTACTCTAATTATAAAATTGTACGTTCATTTCTCATCTACGACTACGCTCTTTTCAAACAAAATTTTTAACCCAAATATGATCGATCGACTTCCTATCAAGAAATTATGCAATCTGGTATGTTACCTTTAATCAGTTTTATTTAGTAATTGAACTAGTTGGACACAAGCGCAAACTTTAGCTTTATTCATTTCTCTCGAATTGTAATTGGTTGAGTATATGGCGGAATGTATACATAAAGCCAGAGCACTTACTATCTTTAGACGACCTAACCCATCATAGTCTGGCGGATTCGTCCCAAACGTTGCTATGACTTCTTCTCGCGCTTTTGTTTGCCAATCTTGGTGCTTGCTGAGTAAGATCATTGTCCAAGCCAACAATACAGATGTGGTCTCTTGACCAGCAAGGAAAAAGAGCTTACACTCATTGATCACCTCCTGGAAATCAATTGCAAGTTTTCCTTTCTTGTTCTCGCTAATTTCATTTTGAGTCTCTCTGAAATTGGACTCTAGCAATATCCCCAGCAAATCATTCTTAGTTGCTTCTCCAGCCTCCATTGCCCGCTTCCTCTTACCAACTATCATACTCAATAGAGCTCGTATTTCGATGTCAGTTTCTTGCATTCTTTTATTGCCCTTTGTTGGAAAATACCTAAAGACGTAGGTTTATCAATAATATCAGAATGCATTGTTAAACAAATAAACAAATCAAGAAGCAAAGCGTAATACTTCTAACTACTCTATATTGTTTTGGTTTTCACCATCCGGTTTACTCCGGATTCGAGTCAGGTAGGACCACTAGGGCGGCAAAGCTCTCCCTCTGAGTTTTAACACTACTGCATTCCCATGGTCTCGAACCTGAGACCTATAGTTAAGTTAGAACAACCCATTATCGATTGATCTAAGTGCACTGGGTGTATATAGATTAGGATATATGGAGTACATATGATGAACTAATTACAAAAATGATGGTCTAGCTCTATATTCCATATTGTTCAGGCATAAGATTGACTGTTACTGCACATTTACACTGGCATATCATGGAAAATAAAAATATACAACCAACTCTTAATTATAAATTAAGTTGAATGATGAAGCAAATAAAATTAAATTGAAAAAAAAAACCATTCTCTTTTGTGAAATTTACAAAGTAGGTTGGATCTCGAAATATATAAAAGATCTTCCTCAAAGTCTACATACGACGACTTTCATCGCATGTGGCTAGACTACTTTTGTTTTACCAAATAAAACTAGGAACAAAAGCAACTACAATACTTTTTCGACTCCACCATACAACTATCGTTGGGCTGTTGGCTAGTGGCTGCTTGGAACTTAAAGACAACAGAGAAGAATGCATTACGTAATGCATAAGAGTCATAGAGAATAAAAAGAGGATAAAAAAATTGAAGATGGATAAAAAAAATTAAAGATGGGATAAAAAAAAAAAAAGAAGGAATGCTTACTTATATCCATGGATATAAGCATACGGTAGAAGAGTCATAACGAGATCTTTCTGTTCCGTCAGAAGTTCAAACACCTGTCTACCTTCCTCATAGCTACTGCCAAATGCCGCCCGAGAGATGGCATCTGCTGTTAAGTTTGTTAAATACGGCCACACATCCATTTCACAAGTGCTTACTTTAGGCACTTTCTTCTCCCACTGCTCTATTATGTCAATAATGCTGGCGCGGAATGCTGGCAGCATAAGCTACGAAATATTCAGAGTACGTGCATTAACAAAAGTGATATACACGGAGTACTTTTAGAATGATCTACTTTTTGTTTAAGAAAAAAGAATGAAAATGTGTTTTTTTTTTTTTGAAAACAAGAATGAAAATGTGTTATGCTGTATATATTTTAGATTAATATATACCTTAAGCCTCTCCATCTGAAATGCTGGGTTGACAAGCCTCCTATGTTTCTGCCATTTCTCACCTTCATAGCCTGTAATTCCAGGGGAAAGTACCATAGTAAGTGGGTTAGTTCTTGGCTTCCGAAATTCTTCGTGCCTAGAGAAGACCTCCCTTATTAGCTCAGGATCAGTAACATTTATAGTCGGTGCAGTCCCCATCCAAGTGACACAATTAGGACCTGCACTTAGATATCAGTTAAATAAGTCAATATTAGAAAACTTCAATCAGTATCACCAAACCATATATATATATCACCATAGATGCATCACATAACTCTTGAGACATGTCAAATCTTAAACTTAGTTCTATACAGTCTAAAAAGAGGGTAAAAGATGTGAGACAAACCGTATTTGGTGATGAGCTGATGGAGCACAGGTTGGATACGTGGGAAGTAGTCATGAGTAAAAGAGATGGGTTTTTGCATCGACTCTTTACGTGCTTTACTGATTTCCTTCATGTCTCCGGTGGGAAATCTGTAGGAATTCCCACGGAGACCTTGTTGTCTGAGGCGCTTTTCTAGCTTCTTGGGTACAAACCATACAGCATTCAAAGTATTCCATACCCATTTTAGAATCAAGTAAGCTGCAACCCAGGTTGCATAGTAAGCTAAACTTTCTCTAGTCATCATCTTGACTAAAATGCTTGGGAGTAAGGAAAAGCAATATTTAAGTAATGAAATTTCACTAGCGCTGGCCTTTTATATAGTGAAACTAAACTAGAATAACCATCTGTTGTTTTTGAATTATTTCACTTTAACAATTAGAACGTCAGATCTTAAACATCTTGTAATGTTTTATTGGCCGGGCGTGGGAAACGCCAAGATGTCTCATCTGTACTTTTAACAATTAGTATAATTATCGAGGATTGCCTCTCTTTAGAAATTAGGATCCAAAAAAAAAACAATTTGTATGATTTACGTTTTAAAAAAACAATGAAAATTTTGGTTGTGGCCTCCATTTTTCAGCTTTTGTCCAAACTTGAAACAACATTCCATCACATACCCTCAAGTTACTGATTCAATCCAAATTCTGACCAAAACCTTAAAATATTAAATATACCGTTAAGTCATAATAAATTATCTTTTCTTTATCTATACAAGTAAAGATAGTATTCATTTTCCATTTAAGAAAAGGAATTATTTTTCTATATGTAAATACTTAACATTTATTATTCTACAAAGTATTAATTTTTCAAATATTTTCCATTAAAAATTTTGAAAATATTTTATTTCAATTTTTTCTATAAAATCAAACATTCTAGAATAATAAATGTTAAGTATTTACATATAGAAAAATAATTCCTTTTCTTAAATGGAAATGAATACTAATTTATATTAATATTATTAAATTTTAAATTTTAAATTTTTCTTTATTTTCATAATTTTTCAATATGATTATGTTGGATTAGTGTGCCTTTTGAAAAAAATTCATGAATTGTTTTTTATAAAATGGATATTGAGTAAAGTAACATTGAAAATAAATATTCCAAATAGGTTGTCATCTATAAAAAAAATCGAATAACCAATTTATTTAAAGTTAAGAAAATAAGCTTTTATTAATTTGAAAAAGCAATTTTTAAAATAAAAGAAGTCATTAAAAAAAACTTTAAAATTAAAAGAAAACTAACATTTGTGATATTTTGGCTATTGGGTGGAAAAATACAATAACTCGGGGGTACGTAATAAAATGTCATTACAAGTTTTGGCAAAAGCTGAAAAAAGTAAAACCACGGGGGTACAAACTGGAATTTCCCAAAAAAAATCAGTATTTTTTTACAAGAAAAGAAGTAGCTCAAGTGGTTAGAGATTTATTACCCCAATCATAAGGTTAGGGGTTCGATTCTAATCACCAACTTTGTACGCACATCTCTGACAAAAAAAAAAAAAAAATACAATTACCATAATTTACTAATGTACTTCCATCCTAAATGGTGTTAAGTAAAAAACTAAAATAAGGATTTCAAGTCTTTAAGTATAAAACAATATACAGTATCATGTATACTTTGTTTTTAGCCTCATAAATCAACATTGTCTCTTCTAAAACCAATTTTTTGGCTTCGTGCGGACAGACTATGAATAATACGACTTATCGTTGTGTGCTATGTTACCACTTGGGTGTTCCCTCATTTTGGCGTTCCGACCGTGTTCTGTTCGCTCTAGGCTTTTCAGTTGAGATATTTATGAAAATCATGTGGTGTCATGTGCCGGTGATGTGGGTATTAAACATCAATATAACCATCTTCGTGACACCCTCTTTGGTATATGTGTGCTATCGTTTTGGGATTTTTGCTGGTAAGGAAGTTGATATTGAGCTATGTAATGGGCTTGGTAAACCCTAGCATCCTGGTGATTTGTTACTTTATTCCTAGGACTTACAAAGGACTTGACGTATGTGTGGCTTTGACCGAGTCACTGCCATGGACCCAATTAGGGATGTCTGACTTTGTGTCTGACCGTGTTATGATTGATGTGGCATCCCGAAAGCGCGATAAGTACCATGCCAAGTGTGCGCCGATTGGATATGGTTTTCCATCGTTCTATTTTCCTTCATTTGGGCAATTAGAGGCTGATGTTGTTGTATTTGTCAAGCGGATTCAGAAGTTTTCTCTATCTAACGATGTTGGGGCAAGTGTGACATCCTATGAGTATTGGTGTCCCACATCGCTAGATAATGTGTGGATTATATGGTTTATAAGAGGTAGCACTTACTATCATATTTTCCCTTTTGGGCTTTAGTGAGGATAAATAGTCCTTAAGGGGACAACTCATTTATCAATGAGTTGTGTTAACACTGGTAGTGGGTCAAGTTGTTACAAATGGTATCAGAGTCATCCTTAAATCGCGAGTTGAAACTATGCTCAGGAGTACTCTGGTCAAGCACCTAGAAGGGGAGGTCTTGGAATAGGAGTACAGCTTTATAAGGCTCAACGAGTTCGTTGAGTTCATTAAGTAGGGGGAGTCTGTCACGCCCCATGAGTATTGGTGTCCTATATCACTATATGATGTGTGGATTCGATAGTTTATAAGTGGTAGCACCCACTATCAATAAGGCCTACCCCTTTTGGGTTTAAGTGACGATAAATGTCTTTAAGGGGGCAACTCATATGTCAATGAGTTGTGTTGAGATTATAGTGGGCCAGGTTGTTGCAACAAGTGTTGTTGCTCATATTTTCACTAGGATTAGTTTTGCTATTGCTAAAGGAGTGGGACCTAAAACTTTTCTCGACTACCAACTAACTTATGGTAAATATTTTCATGTTGATTTGTAAAGAAGTGGAACATCACCTTATGGATTGCTTGAGTAGTGTCTTGTTCCTATTTCTGATGAGTTAATCACCTCTATCACTCAACTGGTTAATCTCTTTCTTGGTGGACGACGTTCGCAGGTGATGGTAAGTATATTGCTAGTGCCCCTCTCACTCCGCTTGTCAAACATGGTGGTGGTATTTGTCCTATCATTGTAGGTATCGTTTGGAGACGCCTAGTCTCTAAGGTATGTGCTATTTTGGTTGGTACTTCCTTGAGTGGTTATATTGAAGGTCTTCCTTGTGTCGGGGTGTCTGGAAGGGGGGTGGGGAGAGACTATCCACCATGCTTTAAATCGGTTAGTTGAGGGTCGTGGTGATATGGTGGGCCTTTCTATGTTATTGGTGGATCGAATTCTGCTACTCTAGCCCTGGCATTATGGTGACCACGTACACCTTACAGTCATGCCCGAGGGTGCATCATGACGATCGCCTCGATCCTTTACTTTTTACTCTAGTGTTACATCCCTTGGTGCGTAAAATCCAAGTCACTAAACCCTAGCCATGGCCAAATTTAATTTTATTAGTTTTTAAATTATATTTTTTGATTTATAAACGATTAAAATATAACCTCAAATAAAGGTATGATACGTGAAAATAAAAGGAGTAGATAGAAACTACTAAAAATAATAAAAATTGGTAGGCAAAAACTACTAAAAATTGTGAACACAGATCTGTTCTTTCGTCAGTCACTAGAAATAGGATAGTGTACATCAGTATATGGAGTATCACTAGTTTTTGGCCACGTGAAATTCACGGGGTTGTTTTATGTTAAATTTTTTAGTAAATTTTTTTTTATATTAATAGGTATATTTGGTTCACTTTTTTTTGTTATTTTTTTTTTTTTTGTAAAGGAGAATAGATATAGTCTTATTTCATTGTATAATCGCATTCATTAAAGGTGAATTAATTTATAGGCATCTATGTTTACCATCTCGTTAACCTATGTGGCGGTTTATGATTTCCATGTCCTTATTTTACGTGGCAAGCTCTTGCAAAAGCAACGCCTTTTAATAGATATAGTATATATATAGATATACACACTCATATTAACAACTACCAGTCTGTCACGTTAACCCGCACGCACATGGTCATGACTCATGATTGAATACTTGATGCTAACCGTGGTTTAAAAAAACCAAAAAAAGATACTTCGACTGCAGAGTACTGGTTGTCTGGCACTACTCATTTTAATGGCCTTGTTTGGTAATTGGCGGTTGGTTGTTGGCTGTTGGCTGGAATTGTCGGCTTGTTTGACCAGCTGGAATAAGCCAGCTGTATTGACCGGCTAGAATGATTGGCTGTTTTGGTTGGCTGGAATGAAAAGTGTTTGGCAAAATTGGCTGGAATTTATTGGCTTTTTAGTTATAAAGTGGGTCCAAAGTCAAAAGCCAATGGAAAAAGTCGTTCTGAGCAGCTTCTTGAAAATTGGCTTGAAAGCCGGCTTTTAAGCCAATTACAAAAGCCATTTACCAAACACTTTTATTGGCTTGTTTGACCAAATTAAAAGCCAAAAGCCAAGCAAAAAACCAATAACCAAGCATGGCCAATGTCTTGCGAAAAAGTCTCGGAATCAATGAACCAGTGAAGTAAACGTACGCGAAAAAATACACAATGAGAACCATACAACCAGTTATGCGTACAACAGAGGGCAATCTATGTAATTTCACATTTGGAAAATAAATAGAGAAAAAAAAAAAGAAACCCATGTTTAAAAACTGCATGTTTCTAGGAATTTATTAAGGCTAATATCTTGCTATCCCAATATACTGTTTGACAATATCTACCTTCCTTAACTTCACTCATCAAGATCATTCAAAAAAAAACTCCAGAATCCCTCATCTTGATATACAAAAATTTATACGTGTATATTTCATCAAAAAAATATCAACAGCATTTGTGGCATTTCTTTCATATCTCGTTGTTACTCAATCAATATCAATGGAGAAAGGTCAATCATCAAGAGCGGGATGATGTTGATATCGATCGCCAAAATAGTGTTAATGGTGAAGAATTAGTTGTACACGATGGTATCCATGGAGATACTGATGTTCCAGGTAAGTTACAAACGGGCTTTTTTTTTAGTCTTATTGTTATGTATTCGCGATAACCGTTTAGTCGCAATCGGAGAAGTCGTGCATTGTTACTGCGTAGCGTACAGTATATTAGCATATTAGCCTATTTTGATACAATATATTAACCTAAATCACATAACATATTCGCCTAATCTATTCAAGGCGTATACATAGTAGGTAATCTAATTGATAAAACTTGTTAGCAATTCAAACATGTTGATAGCCTAATTCATATGAGCTTGTAGCTTAATTGATAGTACACTTAAGCCTTGTTGAGCCTAATTGCTATACATAGTGAGCCTAATTCATATAACCTTATTCCTATACGTGGTGAGCTTAATTCATATAACCTTATTGCTATATGCAGTAGCCAAATTAAATATTCGTGTTACCCTAATATCATATTTAGATGTTAAATTCATATAACATAGTAGACTAATACTTACGTCTAATTTATGAGCTTCTTATTTTATATTGATACATTTTTCTTGTGTTGGTATNNATAGCACCCAAACCAATGTAAGTTAAATGTGATCTAATTGCTTTGGTAGCTTTGATTCATGCATGCATTCTATAAGGTCTTGTGGGTATTTTAATTAAAGTAATTAAAACCCGACAAATCGGGGTCTGTCGGGTGGGTAGTAACCTACACCTAATTCATAACACTTGTTAACTTAATTGATATAACATATTAGCCTATTTTATACAGGTTTCTTTTGATTTGTTGGGATTACGTGTTAGCATAATAAGGTAACCTAACTAATATTACATAATAGCCTAATTTACATGATCAGTTAGCCTAATTCCTATCACATGTCAATATACTATTGCCTAATTCATTAGACTTGTTAGCTTAATTGATATAACATATTAGCCTAATTTAGACAAGTTGTTAACCCAATCATAAAACCTATTATCCTAACTAAAATAACATATTAAATTCAGTGTGTGAATAGGCAATAATAAATTATGTAGGCTTAATTTTTAGGCGTGTGTGTTATGATATTAGGCTAAGTCAATATAAATATTAACCTAATTCAATATATGTCATAGTCTGATTCAAAACATGTAGTAGCTTAATTCAATCTATGTGTTGGCGTATATTATAGCCTAACTAATATAAAATATTAGCCTGATTCATATGACATGTTAGCCTAATTCATATAACATATTAGTCTAATTCATTTAACATATTAACCTAATTCATAAAACTTGTTAGCTTAATTAATTGATATAACATATTAGCCTAATATATACAAGCGTCTTGTATTTTATTGGGATTATAATAGGTGTTCCTCATTTGGAGTCATATGTGAAGGAAAAGAAACCTGTGTTGGGAGGAATGTCCAAGAAAAAAGCAACGGAATGTTACTCCATCGTCAACGTGTGCAACAACTTCTGATATATCATTTAGTGGCGGAGGTAGTTGTGAGCGAGGTCATGTAGGACTAAGACAACTTGTAACGGGACTAGACGAGTTACGATGATCTATCATGTGCCTAACATGATTTACTTGTGTAGGCATGGATTGTATTTTTTGTGTATTTATTGGTCTTGTCCATAAAAATATTTTTTTGTTAACGATTGATTTACATATATTGTAAAACAAAATCTAGCAAAACGTGATCTATAAAACAGCATGGCCAAACAACATACTATTAACCTTTAAAATGAGCCCAATATCGATTAGTGTGTTGCCAAAGTTATATAATAGATGAGACTAATATTGAATAATGTATAGCCAAAGTTATAGAATATATTAGCCTAATATTGATTAGTGTATAGCGAAAGTTATATAATAGATGAGCCTAATATCAAACTTAGATGAGCCTATCAACAAATTGAGCCAATAGACTATCGAAAAGTTTATTGATGGTCAAATAAGTATAATATAAAAGCCTAATTTCATTAAAAGATATCCCAAATTACATAACAAACGAGCCTAATATCCATGATAATCAAGTCAGCCTAATTAGTGAAAGAGATGAGCCTTAATTACGAATTCTAAGTGCAATAATGAGTATACACATGAGCCTGATAAGCGTTCAATTATTTAATAAAAAAAGATCGAAGAGAGAGAAGGTTGTTGTTGTGGATTAAGAAAATGAGCGCATAATCAGGGGTGATATCTATCGGAAGATTTAGAGTAGAATTAAAAAAGTCTAACTAGTTATTAATTGTAATTGACGATAGTACCCCACTATTGTACATACAACATGTTATATAGTTATCGGATTGCCGACATATAAGCAACAAAAAGTTCACCCAATCAATCAAAGTTTACGTACTTCCTACACCCTTCTTGGCTAGAGCCAAATTAATTGGTTGTGGAAGAATTAATCAAAGTTTGATCTGTCTGTTACTCCACATATACTGGCAGCGACCATAAGGGATGTCAGATAAACCTCATTTGTTGCAAGTTGTTGCAACTCTCTCCGAGTTCCTACTTCGAGTATGCAATTGTGATTAGTAATTCTTCCATGAGGACGGGGCACCACATTAGAAAGTCCCAGAATTAACTAGGGAAGAGTGTAAGTAAACACTTTCTGACGAAGATCCTCCCATGATTCCCTTATCAAAATACCGTCAAACCATAGACGGTAGAAATATACCCTTTAAAAGCATGCTATGATGCTCGGACACGGCACTTTGACCGGCCATACCCGTGTCGACGCGACATGACACGGGTACTGACACGGAATACACGTCGGATCGGCTAGTTAGGAAACGGAAACGGTTGCTAGATCTTTCCGGCGAGTACACATGTCCCTGTGTGGTCTTCATTTTACGGTGGTTTTTGAAACTGGGTTCACATGCAGAAGAATAGTGGGTAGGACTAGTGGATGGAGTATTATAATCAATCAATATCTATCTATATATATCTATATATCTATAAATCTATCTATATCTATATACTAATATATTAACCAGGAATATTTCGGGGCTCCATAGAGACTCCATTTACTCTAGGAGTCCTTTGATCTAGGTGTTTTATTACTACAATGAATTTAATGTTATTTAGGAGTGTTTTAATGTACGATTTCTAATGATAGACGTCTTTTAGTGTAGGTTTTTATAATACTACAAGGAATAATATTGACATAGAAAATTAAGAATAAATCAAAAGGTCCTACACGAAACAAAATTGTGAATTATAGAATTCTTATGATGTATATATAATCATCAGATAATAAGAGTAGAAATATGAGAGAAAGACTCCAAATATTTTGAAAATA
>CAAKMY010050965.1:0-11282 GCA_901111285.1 Corrigiola litoralis | reverse complement strand
ATGTACAAATATGCTATTATCAAGTGTACTCGATGCATCTTACTCCGTAAGTACTAGGACTACCAGCTACTCTAATTCTTAATTTTATCGATGTGAATATGTGATGGATATTTGCCTTTCTTTTGAAGCAACATAGATTGAATGATCTGATCAACAAATCGGTTATTGGTGCTAGGATCTAACATTATATAGAATAAATAATAATGTAAGGATTTAAACACTCAATAAAGTAGTAATTTAATAAATCGTATAGGAACTAAAAAAATAGTCATAAATGATGTTAAACAAGTTTTTTTTATCCTTATAAAACATTGACATGTATAAAATGGTCAGAAAGAAGTCGCATAGACTCATACAAACGGAACTCAAATATAAGTCGTAAAAATTACGACAATTTTTTAGTTGGGCTAATTGACATACACCAATTGCAACCATTATTGTACGTTATTACAATCGTGTTACTCCGTATTGGCTAATTAACTACAAAAGACTATTCATAAACATTACAAGACACTTAAACCATCCTCTATTCCTCTTGATGCTCAAATATAGTTAACTCCACAACATGAAATTTGACTTCTATTTTTGGCTAAATTGGTGGAATTTGGGGTGCAATAAAAGGGACACTCACACATGTAATGCCCTTACTTTACGTGATGTATGAGGCAGAAGTCTTAAACTCTTAAATGACCACTTTGATGCAAAGCCCCATTTCCCATGCATAAAACAAAGGACCACTGCTTCTAGGAAGTGTAACAAGATAACATCATTACTTGTAGTTGTACTAGTACTTGTGCTCTAGTAAGCCATAATAAGTAGACCACATAATTATTTCTCCATGTTTAACCTTCTTTATTTCTTTTTAGTATATTCTCAGCACTTGGCATTTTGCTTGCTTGCATAGAGTCTCCTCACTACAAGTCAGCTTACTTGGTAGTACAATGCAGATTATAAACAAGTGACTCAGAAAAAGAAGGTAAATTTATTGGTATTATTTCTTTGTTACTTTGGTATATGTGATGATTAAGTAGCTATATATGAAGAGCTTGATTTATATAGTGTTATGTTTCTGCTCGTTAGCATGTTTACTTGCTAATTAAATGATGAGAGCATATTTAGTGGCTAACTTATATTGAGAATGAAGTGTATGGGTCTTCTTCATTGTTTCTTTAAGACAAATTACTGGGATATTGTCAAAAATTCCAGATATCATCAAAATGACAAGTTTCAGGAAATCATGTTGTAGAAAAGTTATCAACTTAGGACCTGTTATCATGTACGGAGTACCCAAAAAAAATAAAAAAAAAGGCCCTGTTATCTACATAGTTTTTTGATGGAAACTCTCAAAAGTACTGAACTTTTGGGAAAAACTGCTTTATATTTTGTGATAAGAAATTTGCGAACTTTACTGAACTTATAGGAACTTTTGGGAACTTTTGGAAACTTCTTCAAAATCCTTATGTAAGGGGCCTTAGTAGGTTGCTATATGAGCTGAGCTCCGAAGGTTTTAAACTTGGTGAAGAAATACTTACTATTTTCTTTTAGAAGTGGTGATGCATCAGCTAAGCAGGATTCATTTGTACTAGCTTTATGTTTTCAGATTCCACAAAAAAGGGGAGGAAAACAAGGATTTGATTCAGATATGTAAAAGTGGATAGAGTAGCTTTTCTTTGTGTCCTTGTTGTGAAGGTGGGGCTTGGGAATCCATGGAAAGTGGTTAATGAATGTTGATTTAGTGGAATCAGCTTAAGGGATAACATGTGGTTTTAGCGGGGTTTTAGGATCCTTAAACCTTAAACTACTAAATGTCTACCTTTTAATATTGTGTGTGACTTCTAGATTTGTTGGAAATGAGACAATGCACATGCTTGATATAAAGTGTTGACTACTTTCTGATCTCAACTTTATTAACTTTCTTTCCTTCAAGTTTCAAGACTTCTAAGAATATACCTCATCATTTTATTAGAAAGTATAGACTCAAAGTAAGCCTTTGTTTAAAAAAAGAGAACCCATTGATTCTGGTTTAGAGTTGGAGGCTTTATGAGGTTTTTGAAAGAACATTTTTGTGTCAAGAACATTTCTGTGTCAAGTAAAGTAAGTCTGTCCCTTACCACTTTTAACTTCATCTATTGATTTGTAAGTGTGTCATGTGATGTGGACAAAAATTGGGATTCCTTTCTTTATTTATTAAACTAGCAGGATGTAAGCATGGTGTATCCTTAACTAGTTAATACTCCGTGTTCACCAAAAAAAAAAAAAAAAAAACTAGTTTACTCCGTAGATCCTTACATTCGAGTGTTTATGCATAATATAATCGCTCCGGGTGCATTACGTATATTGAGATGAGTATTGATTGAATGCGGAGTTTGCTAGTACACTTGACTTGACTCTGGAAACATATATCTAGTATCTCCAGTTGTCCTCTTCTTGTGGGATTGATTATATATCCTGTTTAGGCAAAGTGAGTCTTATATAGATGAATTTGATAATAAGTTTCCATGTGAGACAGATTTAGCAACTATCAGATCCAGTGCTCATATTTTGGGCTGGAGCCTGTGACATTCTGTTTAGGATATGGCTCTTACCCTGATGCACTTCCACTGTGTAAGTCCATAAGAAATATTGCCTTTACCTGCAGAAAGGTGAATGTTGCTTGTATATCATCCATCTAACGAACGAATACTGAGTATTTGTTCCCTTACCACCCCTGTCCGTGTCAAGTTGATTTTTCTGACTGCGGTTTGTGTTAGTATTACAGTGCTCCTTCAGTGTTATTTTTGTTTGAGGGTATATGCGTTGTTATATTTGCTTGCTGTGAACTTTGATTCGATTAATTTATGCCATACGAAGTACTTGATAACAATAAACTCCCCACCATCAAATGCTTTTTTGGATCGGTTTCTGCCTTCAGTTGGAATTTTAGTGCTTAACTTTGGTAAGTGAGAACGACAATGGTTTGTAGCCAGCTTGCCTGATTCCTTATTAAATCATTGTGTGAATTGAGTTTCCAATCTTCCGCTCATTTTAATCTGAAGTACCTGTATCGGAGACGGACTCAGTTTCAGACTAGACAAAAACTAGTACAGCTTTTTAAGTCCCACACAATCCAATACCGATGCCTAAGTTTAAGTACTTCTCTTGTTCATGTGGTTCTTCTGCATTTTTACTCCCAACTTTTTAAAAATTACTAATGATGTCTTAACTTATGAGTTGACACAAAGTAGAAAAAACTAAGCTTGCTTATTTCTTAAAACTCAGATCATTCTGATCATAGAATTCTCGCACAACTACAAGTTCACAGTTTCTGTTCTTTAGTCTTGTTGATCATCCTTGCTTAAATATCATCCTTGCTTGAATATCATATAACTAGTTAAGTTCTAACAAAAGGTGTTTTTTGGTCCTAATGTGCCAAAATTATGTAAGAGTATGGCGGCGGCAGTACATCGCATTATATTCAGGAAAAAGAAAAAACTCCCTGTTAGTTCTTTAGTCATCTTATATCTGGTTTTATACGGCACTACATGGCATTAGATTCAGGAAAAAGAAGATACTCCCTGACTCCCTGTTAGTTCTTTAGTCATCTTATACGAAGTATCTGTTTTTACACACTGCACATATCACAAATCCTTTTTCTCTGCTATACAGGTATCTTCTATCTAATTCGTCATCCACCCGGTAGCTAGCAGCCCAGCAACCAACATCACCATGAACAACCTGAAATTGGGAGTAGATGTTGCAAGTGCACACGATCTTATGCCAAAAGATGGTCAAGGATCATCCAGTGCCTTTGTTGAGCTTTGCTTTGATGGGCAAAAATTTCGAACCACTATCAAGGAGAAGGATCTCAACCCTGTTTGGGATGAGAGTTTCTACTTTAATATATCTGATCCATCAATGCTCCTTCATCTAACTCTTGATGCTTATGTATATAATACCAATCGAGCCACAAACTCCAAGTCATTCCTCGGAAAGGTCTCCATCAGTGGGACTTCGTTTGTTCCCCACTCTGATGCTGTTGTCTTGCACTACCCTTTGGAGAAGCGTGGCATGTTCTCTCGTATTAAAGGAGAGCTTGGTCTCAAAGTTTATATCACGGATGATCCAACCATCAAGTCCTCCAGTCCACTACCCACAGATGAAAGTTTAAGCCATGCACATGCCTCATTAGCTCCAACACACCATGCAAAATCTGAGGTGAGACACACTTTCCGTCATCTACCTAACCCCAATCACTCTCATTCCCATTCTCACCCTCCTCCTCCTCCTGATGCTGCTGCTGATCCCGAGAGACCTCATCATCATGCAACTTATCAAGAAGTTGAAGAGATGAAAATGAATATGAAAGCTGAAGCAGTTCCTTCCAAGATTGTCAGGATGCACTCTGCTTCTGCTGCACAACCTGTTGATTTTGCTCTAAAAGAGACTAGCCCATACCTGGGAGGGGGACGGGTTGTTGGGGGACGTATTCTCCATCCAGACAAAACAGCAAGTACTTATGATCTTGTAGAAAGGATGCAGTTCCTATACGTCAGAGTAGTCAAAGCACGTGATCTTCCTAATATGGATCTTACTGGTAGTCTTGATCCCTTTGTGGAGGTGCGAGTAGGAAACTATAAAGGGGTGACGAAGCACATTGACAAAAATGACCACCCGGAATGGCAAGTGGTGTTTGCCTTCTCAAGGGACCGGCTGCAGGCCTCGGTGCTTGAAGTTAAAGTCAAGGACAAGGACTTAATTAAAGATGATTTTGTTGGCATTGTTAGGTTTGATTTGCATGAGTTGCCAACGAGGGTTCCGCCAGATAGTCCATTGGCTCCTCAATGGTACAGGCTTGAGGATAAGAAAGGAGACAAAGTTAAAGGAGAGTTAATGCTGGCAGTTTGGCTTGGCACTCAAGCTGATGAGGCTTATTCAGAAGCATGGCATTCGGATGCCGCTGGTATTGATATTATGTCCTCTGCTGCTTCTGCGCTGCTGCGTTCCAAAGTTTATCACGCACCAAGATTATGGTATGTTCGTGTTAATGTTATCGAGGCACAGGATTTGGTCCCAACCGAAAGAAACAGATTTCCTGAAGTTTACTGCAAGGCACAGTTAGGCCATCAGGTCTTAAGAACTAAACCTGTTCAAGCTCGCACGCTAAGCTCCCTTTGGAATGAGGATCTGTTATTCGTTGCTGCTGAGCCATTTGATGACCATTTGGTTCTTACAGTTGAGGATCGCGTAGCTCCTGGTAAAGATGAGATCATCGGGAGAGCAATCATCCCACTTACTCACATTGACAGGCGTGCAGATGATCGGCTTATTCCTTCCCGTTGGTTTAACCTTGAGAAGCCAGTTGCTGTGGATGTAGACCAGATCAAGAAAGAGAAGTTTTCCAGCAAGCTTCATCTTCGAGTGTGTCTGGATGGGGGTTACCATGTTCTTGATGAGTCCACACACTACAGTAGCGATCTTCGTCCTACTGCTAAACAGCTCTGGAAACCAACAATGGGTGTCTTAGAAGTGGGCATCCTAAATGCTGAAGGACTTCACCCTATGAAAACAAGGGAAGGGAGAGGAACATCAGATACATACTGTGTTGCAAAGTATGGTCATAAGTGGGTCCGGACTCGAACGATAGTTGACAGCCTCTCCCCAAAATACAATGAGCAGTATACTTGGGAAGTTTTTGATCCTGCAACCGTTCTCACAATTGGTGTTTTTGACAACTCCCAAATTGGAGAGAAGGGGCCAAGTGGAAGCAAGGACCTTAAGATAGGGAAAGTTCGGATACGTATCTCTACCATTGAAACAGGTCGAATTTATACCCATTCTTATCCCTTGGTAATTCTTCAACCAAATGGAGTCAAAAAAATGGGGGAGCTGCACTTGGCTTTAAGATTCTCCTGCACTTCATTTGCTAACATGCTCTATCAATACTCACGGCCTCTTCTGCCGAAGATGCACTATGTGAGACCCTTTACAGTGATGCAGCAGGACATGCTGCGTTTCCAAGCTGTGAATATAGTGGCCATGAGGCTAGGCCGAGCAGAACCTCCCCTTAGAAAGGAGGTGGTTGAGTACATGTCTGATGTGGATTCCCATCTCTGGAGCATGCGAAGGAGCAAGGCAAATTTCTTTCGCCTCATGTCAGTGTTCTCGGGATTGTTTGCTGTTGGCAAATGGTTTGGTGACATTTGCTTGTGGAGAAATCCTGTCACTACAGTCCTTGTTCACATCCTGTTTCTTATGCTTGTATGCTTTCCGGAGTTGATTTTGCCCACTGTGTTCCTCTACATGTTTTTGATTGGGGTCTGGAACTATAGGTACCGGCCTAGGTACCCTTCTCATATGAACATCAGGATCTCACAGGCCGACACTTCTCTACCTGATGAGCTTGACGAGGAGTTTGACACGTTTCCCACAAGCAAGAGCCCGGATCTTGTGAGAATGAGGTATGATAGGTTGAGAAGTGTGGCTGGGAGGATTCAGACTGTGGTGGGTGATATTGCAACCCAAGGTGAGCGGTTCCAGGCTCTCCTGAGCTGGCGGGACCCACGTGCTACAGCCATCTTCCTGACAGCTTGCCTGATAGGTGCCATTGTGTTGTATGTTACACCATTCCAAGTCATTGGTGCTTTGGCTGGGTTTTATGCCATGAGGCATCCCAGGTTTCGGAATCGCTTACCTTCAGTACCAATTAACTTCTTCCGGCGCCTGCCTGCTAGGACTGATAGTATGCTGTAAATTAAAGGTTAGATTATTTCAGGGCTGTCCTAAATGTCTTTACAAACAAAGATTAGTTTTTAGTTGTCACTGTCATTTACGTGTGTGCCACGAGCATGTAGATTTGGTGAACTCTTAATATGTATACAACTGTCTTTGAGATAACAGAAGAAAAGGACCAAGTTATCTGAGCAAGTCACTTGAAGTATGAATTTTCTTTTTCATTTATGTCCTGGTGCATTGTCTTTTAATTTAGACAGTGGTGTCATGCATTCATTTCTTTTTTTCGGGACAATGCCATGTATGTATTCATGTTGAGTGATTTGACCACCCAACAATAGAACTTCAGGAGCTCAGTATCAGTTTATTTCATGGATTGCAATTCTTCACTTCTTAATGAAAATAGAAGAAATCAAAACATCTAAAAACAAAAAATTGAACATGAGAAAATGAAATTTTTAACAAGTAGCATTGTTAGATGTGCATGTGCTCATTTGTTGAACAATTAGGGAATACTGTTAGCATGTCAGAATTCTGAGCCGCATAGCTCATATGTAACTGCAGTATGATAAGTACTTCCCTGTAATATTTAAACAAAAGTTTCTAGCTCCTAGCTAGTTTGGTGCTTAATTTACTGTATAGTGTGATAAGATATGTAAATTTCTAGAAATAGTCTACATAAGGTTTGATCATTACATTTAGGAACTACGGTATTCCTCACAGAATGACCCAGAAGAAAAGAAGTGACATCCTCTTCAGTCTTAAACTCCTGACCAGTAGAGAAACTGAAAGAAAATTTTCAGTATTCCCAGTTCGTAATTTTCTCATTTATAAGCTGCTCATACAATTTTTTATTCCACGTTCACATGAGAAGGATGATTTATTGATCTTTTTCAAGGCACTGATCTCTGAATGATGGACTGACCTTTTTATTTCACCTTCATGTAACAAGTTGGTGAAATGCCAACGTGCATCACAACATCTAGGAGGAAATAAGTAAATTATAGGTGAGTAGAATGGAAGGGAGGGAACAGATCCAATGATCATCAAGATATAAACTTTGGGATGATGAACTCGATCATGCATGATAATACCGTCATTACTCATTAAGATTTGATTCTTGGTAGACTTCCACAACTTGGAGCTCATTATCATCTCTTGGTCTCCAGGGTGGGCATTTCCGCATTTAGTGTCAAAAGTCAAAATTCAACCTTACATTATACACCAGTTTAATAATAAAGCAATATCTTATTAATCATATATTAGTCCACGTTCAATAGAAGCCATATATTTGGATTTCAACAGATTTCAGTTTAATATAAACAGAATGTATATTCTTAATTGTTGTCTGTTAGTGCATATTCGCCTTGAATTGTGAGCTATGTCAGCTATGGACGTGCATGCTAGTATGTTTTTAACGTGCTATCCAGTCTGCAGAGAGTCAGAGACTATCCTTAAGCTTGAAGGTGGCGATTGTACAAAAGCAGTAAGATGAGAAGAGGTAAAACATCACACATCCTCTACAATGGCGGTCTCTGTGCCTAGGAAGAAATCGAAGAAATCAAAGGAGAAAGTCGAGGAGCGGGGCTTTCTTGACTCATATTTTCTCAAACTCCTTGGCAGAATCCCTGCTGCTTTTATTCTCCTTTTAATCATCTTTCTCTGGTCTTCTACCACCACCATCATCTCTGGTTCTGTTGTTCATGTTTGTGTCACTTCTAGGAAACTCAATAACCTATATTGCCTCTCAGCCGGCGCTCAACCTGCAACCGGCTATGATATCCCGCTTCCTGTGACCAACAGTAGCTCTGAAGTTTCGGCTGCTGAAGGAAGTCCGAAAGTAGTTCACAGTGTCACCCATACTCAACAAGTCCCATCTACTGGTACAAAATTTACCCTGAATGTCACCCAGAATCCTATTTTTCATCACAATAGCCCTTTAGCAGCTGCTGACAAGTCCAACACTACAATAACTTCTGCTGAAGAACATACTATAGCAGCCCCTTCTACAGATGCAAAATCAAACCTCAATTATGCGCAGAAAAGCGCAGTTTCTTCACCCAATAGCCCTTCTATTGCAACTTCCAATACCAAAGATTCTGCTTCAGGTGTTACCAAAAACACTACAGTTTTTTCACCTGTGAAGCCTTCAATCACAGCTTCAGTTATCAAACACAGCATAGACATCCAACTTCCTGTAAACAGCAATAGCTCAGAAACTCAAGTCAGCGATGGCAATACAATAGAGGTCTTACATTCGTCCTTTCCACCAAGCGCCTCTTTATTCACAAATCCAGTTCTTATGAGGAACATTGACAAGGCCAAGGCAGAGGAGATAGCAAATGCCAGGAAAGACGTAGAAGGACAGCTAGCTGTCCTAAGATCCTACGTAGCCAAGTCAAAGCCCTCAGATTGTGATGGTAGAGGGATATATGTGTATGACCTGCCTGCAAAGTTCAACAAGGATTTGCTGGCAAAGTGCCACGATATGATCACATGGGTTGATTATTGTAGATACTTCACTAATGACATGATGGGTGAGCCTATCACAGAGCTCGGCAAAGGCTGGTACAACACAGATCAGTACGCCCTTGAGCCAATATTTCACTCTCATGTCCTCAACCATCCTTGCAGGAATCACAATGCAGAGGATGCCAAGCTCTTCTATGTGCCCTTCTATGGAGGGCTAGACGTCTTGAGATGGCATTTTAAGACTACTGTTTCAAACAGCGTGAAGGACGCACTTTCGAATGAGCTCATCGAGTGGCTCAAGTTGCAGAAGTCTTGGAAGAGAAATTTCGGGTTGGACCATGTCTTTGTGCTAGGAAAAATCTCTTGGGACTTTCGGAGGGCAGATAACGGAACCTGGGGAACCAGCCTCTTGGAGCTAGACGAGCTGCAGAATCCCATGAAGCTTCTCATAGAAAGACAGCCATGGCATCTCAACGATGTTGGTATCCCACATCCGACCTACTTTCACCCCAGCTCTGATGAGGATATTATAGCCTGGCAGCGAAAGATTAGGGAGGTGAACCGGAAGCACCTGATAAGCTTTGCAGGCTCCCCACGCAAGGCCTCAGAGAGCATACGGTCTATCCTCATTGATCAATGCAACTCAGCTCCCAATAGTTGCAAGTTCTTTGATTGCAGACGGCAAGCATGTGTTAACCCGGCGCCTCTTGTTAAGCTCTTCATGGAGTCAGAGTTCTGTCTTCAGCCTCCAGGGGATAGTCCAACAAGGAAATCATTGTTTGACTCCCTCATTACTGGTTGCATCCCTGTGGTGTTTGATCCGTTTACTGCACATTACCAGTATCCATGGCATTTACCGGAGGATCACAGAAAGTATTCTGTTTTTATAGACAAAGAGGAGGTCAGGATGTCACTGGTAAATGTGGTGGAGAGGCTTGTGAAGATCCCTTTGAAAGAGAGGCAAGAGATGAGGAAGTATATAATTGATGAGTTAATGCCCAGGTTGGTGTATTCTGATCCAAAGGCTAAGCTGAAAAAATTTGATGATGCAGTCACAATAGCTGTGAATAATCTGCTTGAAAGAGCAGTAAACAAATTGCCTTGAGTAGGAATTTTGAGGGGTTGCTATGTGACTCCATGTTAGATTTGCTGTCAATGATTTTCTTTTTGTTCCTTATCACTTGTCAGTGTAGATGATTTGAGGATGAGGCTAAGCTTCATTTTCTGTATGCTAAAAGATGTTGCTATTTCTCTAACTTTTCTGCAAGGAGAAGCAGTACAATTCTATAAAGATGTCGAGTCCTCATATGTTATGAACTCATGATGAGTTTCATCGACACCACTATGATTTATGGTCATACATATGTTGAGCTCTTGGTTATTATGATGGCGTTTGTTGAAAGATAGAACAAGTTACTTATCATATATGTCATCTTGTAGATGATCAAATCTATGGACGAAGCAAGATGTTTAACTACATAATAATTCATCTTTAAGACTTTAGTAAGTTGCGAATGTTAGCTAACAAAGTAACAATAAAAGTACTCATCTTAACCAAGTGGCTAGGAGTTCGAATCGTGACTCTTGATAATGGAGTAACCGAATTTAGGAGGTGGGTGCATTAATTTGCCTTTCGTGCCTCGAGAGTGACTGCCCCCTTAACAGTTTTTGTCGTTGTGAAATTTGTCTTGTCAATGACTTGGTTTCTAGTTCTGTCTGAATCGGTCTTTACATTTTCTAAAGAACAAACCTTAATATTAGTGACAATACCAGGAGTTAGCAGATTGATGGTGAGCCACTTACAGACTTACAGTTCTAGAAACCATGAGAATGAGTGTCCAAACTGTCTAGCGTGTCCCCTTCCTTGTGTAGTTGTGTTGTGTGTGAATAAAAAGTCCTGTTTTGCAATGTTCACTACTCACGAATGATTTGATTGTTTTGCAGCGTGACTGCGGAAGCTGCGACGTCAAAGCGTATCTTATATATATATATATATATATAAAGTTGGGTAGAAATCAGAAGTTCGACACGTGGCATATGACGTGGGGTAATTTATATCATGGACACGGGACCATGCTTCTCCATGCACTCTCACTCATTCC
>CAAKMY010050955.1:0-28924 GCA_901111285.1 Corrigiola litoralis | reverse complement strand
CACTTAATTCTTTTTATTTTTGTTTTATCGAGATTCTTTTTTGTGGTCCTACAAAGGTACTTGATGGCGGCAGTAATAAATATAATACCAATCGGTAGTTTTTGGCCCTGATGTTGCCCATGTTTTGTAACTTTTTTTATTAGACTTTTTTTTGTAAAGGCTGAATGGTCGTTGTAGATATAGATATAAATCACCAAATTGATATGTTGTCGTTGGATTTTTTTTTTTTTTTTTTGTACTGAACAATAATTTTTATATGGTCAATATGAGGCATGAGCATAGCACGTAAATTAATTTTGATCTCCTTCTACTAATTCTTCAATAAGTAACGCAAAATATTTTGAACATTATTAGTGGTGAATATGCTTGTATGCAGTAGGTAAGCATGAAGGGAATAACAATAAGAATGATAGTATCGATGATCGTCAACAATAGGTTATAGCTTATCTTTTATATAAAGGTAGAGGAGTATGATAGCAATATAGTATGTCATATGACCTAATTGTTGAAAAAATGCCGCGAAATGACTATTATAATAATTAGCCAAAGACTATTGATTTCGCATATTAATTTTGTAATGTATTTGAAGTTACATTCATGTAACGAAGGTGGAATAAGACTTGAATTTAATACTTTGATTATTAATATCCTTGTTTGGAGAATTTTAAAAGTCATATATTAATGATTAATGACTTGATGACACACATTAGTCATGTGATTGATTTATTAGGTATTTGATGAGGTGACTGTTGAGTTAGAGCTGATGTGTAATGCTACGTGGCATGTTCACATGCATTCAACAACTTTTAATAGTACTTATATAGATATAGATATAGATATAGATATAGATATGCTCCATTGGTCCCAATATAACAACATTGTTTGTTGTTTATAGATAAAAATATATAATTTATCACATAAATGATATTTTAAATACAAATCTAATAAGTCAAATTTCACATTTTTTTTTCTATGTTAAACAATGAGTTATTAGTTTCAAAAGTAGCACCTCAAAGCGTGTGAAAAAACAAATGGGGTTATTACACTGGGACTGAGAGAGTACAAATTATTAACCTACCTAAAAGGTTTTGGGGAGATTGTGTTCTTTTTTCAACTCATATTAATAAACTTCTTCCAACATCAGTGTTGAATGGGAAAACCCCCTATGAAATGTTGTTCAAAAAACCACCAAACTATGAAAATTTGAGAGTCATAGGATGCCAATGTTTTTCATATTATCCTATTGTTCACAAAGACAAGTTTGATGCTAACGCCAGGATATGTGTGTTGTTAGGTTATCCATATGCTCAAAAGGGGTACAAAGTCTATAATCTAGAAACACAAAGAGTATTTCTTAGCAAAGACATAGTGTTTCATGAGCACATTTTCCTTTCAAAAGGACTTACATTACTTGTTGAAACCTCTCTCTCTTTACCTATTGTCAACCCTCCACATGACCTTATTATAAATACTTCGAATTATTCTATGACACAATCTACTACTCAGCACTATGATCACACTCTCATTCAGTATGACTCCATGGATCATGAGTTACTTAGCTCAGACACTAATCAAGATCAAGATATTTCTTTTCCTGGATTTGATTCAGTTGAGCAACAAGCACTTGATCAAGGGCCAAGAAGATCACAAAGATCTCGACAATTGCAAGCTAAACTCAATGACTATATTTAAAAGCGTCCACTTCCAGAATCTCATGGTGATCAATCTCAATGTTTCTCCATTCAAAATCTTCCTTTTCTATCTGAAAGGAAATTTGATCCTTCTTTGAATCATGTGCTTGCTATGTTTGAATCATACAGCTATGCGCAGGCAGCCACTGACCCTGCTTGGTTACTTGCAATGGAACAAGAGTTAATTGCCCTTGAGGCCTTGAGAATAATGCAAGTTGGGAATTAACTACTTTGTCAGAAGGGAAAAAGGCCATATGATCGAAATAGGTTTACAAAATAAAATTTAGACCATCTGGAGAGGTAGAAAGATTTAAGGTAAGGTTTGTTGCTAAAGGTAACAACCAAGTAAAAGGCAAAGACTATTAACACACTTTCTCTTCAGTTGCCAAATTCACCACTTAGAGAATTGTGATTTGTCTAGCAACCAAGTAGAAATGGAACTTGTATCAACTTGATATAAATAATGCCTTTTTGCATGGAAGTCTTGACGAAGAATTGTACATGAAACCACCTCAAGCGTATCACAAAGCTACTTCTGATCATGTCTGCAAATTAAAAAGATCTCTCTATCCCTTGAACAAGCATCGAGGCAGTGGAATATTGAGCTTAGTAATTTCTTGTTACAACATGGATGTACTCAAGCAGTCTATGCATGATTATTCTATGTTCACTCACACAACAAAATGCATTGTTCACTATCATTCTGGTGTATGTGGATAATCTCTTAGTCATTGGTAACGATGAAGAATACATCACACATATGAAACAAGAGCTTGATACAACATTCACCATCAAGGACTTAGGGCTCCTAAAGTATTTTCTTGGCATCGAGATCAACAGAGATGACACTGGCATTATGTTGAATCAAAGAAAAAATATATACTTGATTTGTAACTTGCTACTTGGATTAGCAACTTCAAGCCAACAAAGTGTCCTTTTCCTAAAGGTTTGAAACTCTCCATTGGTCAAGGAGCACTTCTATCAAATGCAGAGATATACAAAATAATTATTGAGAAGTTATTATACCTCAACATGACTAGGCCATACATCTCTTATGCTACACAACAACTAAGCCAATTCATGTCTGAACCTAGACTACCTCAAAGGTACTTTTGACATTGGTTTTCATTACGTACTCTTATAACCCTGATCTCATTCTCACTGCTTATAGTAACTTAGATTAGGGGATTGGCGCTTTTACAGGGCGTTCTCTCATTGGCAAATGTGTTTTTGTTGGTGATTCTTTAGTTTCTTGGAAAACTAAGAAACATAATACAGTCTCCAAGTCTTCGGCAGAATATCGAAGTATGTCACATACTACCAGTGAGATAGTTTAGATGGATGGATTGCTTCAGGATTTACATGTTCCATTTCCTAAGCCAATACTTCTCTTTTGTGATAATCGAGCTGCTCAATTTCTAGTTGGTCGATGGATGATGATGATGGGTCAATTTCTAGCTGCTTAATTTCCTAAGCCAAAACAAACCCATATCACCCAAATAAATCAAAGGCTATTATTTTCTTTGCACAACAAAAAAAGATTGAAACTTTGGGCTGTTTATTTGAGGACCTCGGTGCGGAGTTGGAAGGATAAGAGACGGATGGTGTGGAGGAGGAGTGAGGCGGCGGACCCAGAGGAGAGGGCGGCGAAGGAGAAGGTGGGTTAGATGGTCGGTGGATGATGATGATGGGTTAGGAGAAAGAGAGTTTGTTGTTTTGGGATGATGATGAGTTGGTTTGGTGTGTCAATGGTGGATGATAAAGATGATGATGGTAATGGACTAATGGTGGTAATGGTAGGTCTTTGAAGGAGGAGACTTCTTAGAGGGGAAATGGTTGCAGGGAGGACCCAGAGACATTGTCATTGTCCTCTAAGTTGAGAATGTTTAACTTGACATTGTTGGCTTTGAAAGGTGCGGGAGTAGGGAGAATTTGTTTTTTTTTTTTAATTTCATAACCGCTAATACCATTTGCGGTTTATTCAAATTTCAAATACAACCGTATTTATCATTAGCGGTTATGTTTTGAGGTAAACTGCAATCGGCATTAGCAGTTTACGTCTTTTATAAAAAAAAAAATAACGTGTTGACCATGCTGACGTGGACAGTATGTAGGTAATTATTTTTTAGGGAGCGGTATTCTTGGAATTATTTTCTTGGGAAGCCTTACCTTAGGAAAAAACTCTTTAACTTCCGAGAGGGAATGCAGATATGGAATATGCACAAGAGCTAAGCCTAGCTTCTGCTTCTCTCTCTCTCTATTTTTTTTTTTTTTTTAATATTGCAAAACTAAATAATGATCCAGACCCAGTGTGTGTTTTTTGGGCAGTCATAAACTAAGGGGACATGAGAAAGGGGCACTTTAATTTCCTAGCAAACGAGGCCGAGATCAAAGACGCCTGTATCTGGGAATTTTGGTGAGGATTCAAGCGTCTGTTTGCCTCGCAAGGTTGTCTTTAGAATTTACAGGAGCTTCGCAGAGATAATCGCATCTTCAAGTTACAATGGCGGAATCTGAGAAAATATAAATTTAGTTAATAACTAAATACATTTATATGAATATTGATGTTATTTGGAAAGGAACTTTCAGTACTAGAGAACCGTACATACTGTCGTAGTACGATAATTACTTAGAGATAGGAATTGTTACTATGAAATATTGAAATATATGAATCAAGGAGAGCATTTAGAGCAATAGAAAAGTTCTCTTCATCTAATCATCTTCTCCTATGAAGTGTACATATAGAGAAGTACTGTATGTGCATCACTCCTTTCCGGGACAAGAATCCCAATGTACGGAGTACATAATTTCTAACGACCAACTGGTATGACATTTCCCATATCGATACCACATATTTCTCTGAGTTTGATATATATTAACAGGATAAGACAGTCAATGGACATCTGAAGTTGATATTTTCATTAATAATATAGCTTGGCGTTCTTGTGTAATTCACCTTGATAATTCGTAGAAAAGAAATGCCGCGGACGCTACTAGACAAAGCACCAGAAAAGCCTGCATGCAACGACTCATGATACCATAACAACGACATCTTTCAGCACCACATTTGTAGCAAAACGTAGCACCGCACCTGCACAAATGAATTCACTAATACTATTATTCTACAAAATCAGATATATACTAAATTGTTTATCCACATCATGCAAGCTTAATTAAAGAAAAAACATCCCATACTTTAATTAAATGAAAATACGATCTACGAAGAGCATCTTATAATCGTAACTAGCCAGCAGGTAACAGTAGTGGTAAACTACAAATATATTATGCTGGTTTAATACAGTATAACCCTCAGTACTGGAGAAAAACTCTTAGAAAAACCCTCAAGTACTTGGAGTATTATTTAAATTCTAATCTTGCAACTGATTAATTACCTGCATGTAATGCTGTTACAACCTGATCTAAGTTGAATAAAGAATCTGCATCTCGGGCATCTTTTCCAATTCTGACGCTGAGCCACATTCAGAAACACCCTCTCCTCAAAAGAGCAAGTTTCATGGTGATTAGTAGTCCACTCAACACCACAACCAAAGCAAAACGCCCCTTTGCAGATGGGACACTCTTGTCTTGCTCCGCCTCTACACTCATCAACAACCACCTCTGAGCACCCCTCGTAAGGACACACCGCTCGTTTGTGCCCGCGACTGGCAATGAAGGCATCAACCAAGATATCACACCATTGGACAAAGGAGTTCCTTGGGATTAATGAACGACATCCAACTGGCTCTAGGATCGCAGGACACTCGATCCCCGGACAGCGGACAATGGCAGTCTTGGCTTCGATCTTGTAGAGAATGTGTTTCGCAATACAGTCTTGGCAAAAGGGGTGTGTTTCAGGACAATTTGGGTTATTTTTGTAGAGACTACTTTGGACTGGTAACTTGTCCTCAAAGCATATTCCACATGTCCTGGGTGTTGGCACTGATGCTATGTTCCCCATGAGTAAATCAACTCCAATTTTCCAAAGCTGAACGAAGTATTAGTCTATCGAAAGTGGCAGAAGCTTTGGTTATATCTCTATCCACACAGCTCAATTGCTCTTGTTTTTGTTCCAATCCAAAGGCTCAAATTTGAAGTTCGCCGAAGACTCTTTGCATTGCTGGTAACTTGGAATGCATTACATATGGCTTTCTTAGATCCTTACAATCAAAAGTTGCAAAAACATTAGACATAGAAGAAACTAAACATATGGACTTTACTTAATGAGAATTTCCTCTGATAAAAACATATAGTATTTTGTTAATTTCTTTTTTTGCTGCACACGAAAATTCATGTTTGTATTGGTCAATCATAAGGAATGAGGCTTGTATCCATGTCGTGAAGATGACCTTCTACTAACTTTATCAACTCATGTGCCAGAAAAGAACAAACTTTGTGCACTTAACCAGCTAGCATTCATCAACAACTTTCTAATCAATCAGTTGATCAATGACTCAGCTAACACTTATCAGCGAACATATCGATATTCAAATTATATACATTAACACAAAAATAGGATGCTGCAATTTATTTTCAATAAAACGCTGTCATTCTTATTTAAGATCACCCATGTTTAAATTAAAAAATCCATCAGAAGTTTGGGACTCTACAGATTGAGTTGTTCTACTTCTTTCAACCCTTCGAATTAACTAATCTAGTATGTTTAGCAATTTCTGCCAATCAGAAGTTTCCTTCTATTTATAGATAACTATCTATTCAGAAAAAAGAAAAAAGAGTTATCTTAATAGTGGGTGCTCCACTATAAATTTATTTGCATGTAAATGGAGCACAAATGTCAGATACTTAAATTAATTTCTAATTTACTAATTAAGAGATGAGACTCCTAATCAGTTGAGCATGTAAGTCTAATCGGCTACTCCACTTATTATTAATTGGTTTTAGGTTGGAACCTCAGTGCTTGTGTAGCCTATTGAAATATTTGACAGATCACCATTTTTTTGTATTTAATGAATTAAACTCAATGGTTTTTGATTTTCAATAAGTCATGTATGAGATCGTCTGATTTAAGATGGTTTTAAAGTGGCATTTCTGGTTTATAAATAGGAGTATTTTTATCGTAGTATTAATAAAAGGTGATCAATTTCACATAATTTAAAACCATATTTAGTTTTATATTAAAATAAAACTACTTTTATTTATAATAAGAATAATACTCTATTATAAAATGGTCCGTACCGTCGTAGTCGCACTCTTTAGTCTTTACTCACATTGTCAGGGTCCTCACCATGTCAAAATTTCCACCCTAACAAGATCATGACAAATTATGAAATTATAATGCCAATTATTGTCGTGAATTAGTAACTTTCTTACTCAGTATTTACGTAAAATATTCCTGCATCCATTTGTTTAAGAATTATGACTCCGATCCTTGAAAATTCTCCTTCCACATCTGCATTAGCCCAAATACCAAGTGCACAGCACAGCATAACTCATCTCAAAAAGCCTAAAATACTTCCTAAAAATAGTGTTTTTTTTGTTTGAATTGTGCGCATAAAGTCACTGATAAAAATTGAACCCCAAACTTCATAATTGGGATAAGAGAGGGATAAGAGATCTCTACCCACTTGAGTTAAATACTTCCTAAATAGGGATAATTTCTTTCATGAAAATTATCCTACTAACCCCCCAAGAAAAATGTACCAACATCATATAACTCATAATTTCCAAAGCCCAAAAAAGAAAAAACAGGAGCAAAGTGGAAATAAATTCTTAAAACTTACTCAAGTGTCTTCTTTCTTGCAAGTGAAAGGGGAAGATGTGTAGCAATGTCAACTTGGGTGAAGCTCAGAATTGAATGTTGCCATTCCTACCATGCTTATGATCGTCTTCTTCTCTGCCAAAAGAGTGCTTATAGCTACAGAGCTTTTGAGTTTTAGTGATGTGTATGAAAGAGTAAAATGGCTCAAATGAGTAACATTTTAGGAGTGGTACGTACGGGCCAAGAAGTCAAATTACTAGAGAGAGAACCATACAATAAGTGGTAGTATCTCACATTCTCACGTATAGATCATTTTACATTTTTACTAGCTTAGTAGGTGTGTGTATTTATTGTCTAATTTTGTCTTCTTGTTGGAGCTACTTCCCGACAAGGGAGTCTTTGTCTTTCTTACGAGAATCTCTAAATTTATCACTGGGGTTGAGTTCGGATTGGTCATTTTTTACTCAATTTCGGGTCGGGTTAAGTTCAAATCTAGAATTTGTTTTTTTTTTTGACAGAAGTAAAATCCTCAAGGATTACATCTCTTTGGTAGTGTTCATACAATAAATATGGCTGTCTGAGCCATTACATATTAAATTAAAAACAAAATTAAAATTAGAACTAGAAACCATGCTCATAACCGAAGTGCAAGAAACATCTAAAATTTTGGGTGAATTTAGGATCATGTCATTTCGGATTGTGATGTCAATTGGAGTTTTAAGTTCAATTATCTAATTTAATCTTGTTATTTGATTCAACTTTGCTCATTCATTTCCGAATTTGAATTGATTATTCTTTAGATAAGTAATTATTTGGAGGAGATTATCAGCCTTGTTCAGAAGCTCAATATTTAAGATATATTCTTAGTTTTTTATAATAGATTGTATAATGTGCAACTCTAGGCAAATTATTTGGAGGAAGATTGTATAATGATTGTTTGGAGGAAGATTGTATAATAAATTTAAATAATGTGTTTAATATAAAATATTCTAGACTACATATACAATATACATATCTGACAATAACTTATATATATAGAAATTTTTTGGGCGTTTGCACTTTACTCTAGGCAGTTTGAGTCAACTCAAATTAGTTTTACTCGGCTCTATTTGGGTCGGGTTATTTCATGTTGACTTATAACATATCAAACAACTTTTAGTCAACCAATATTTCAGGTATATTTCAGATCAAGTCAATTCGGCTCTCAGCTCTAGAACATCGAGTCAGATTCGGATTGGGTTAACCTTGTCAAGTCTCAAGCCTTCCCTTTGCTATAATGAGATAGTTAAAAGAATAAATTTTTACCTTTGGTAGAAGCATCGTACCAACATTTGTGCAAAATTATCGGATTCGTTCATCTATGCTTAACAAATGTCTTTCACAACATGAAAAAGGTAATTATTTAGAAATACATGATTTTCATGATACGATACCACCAAAACATGTAATTTTCGCAGCAATATGAGGACACATGGAAAATGTGATCACATCACATACGATTTACCAAAACATAATAAACGGCATGCATAATGCAGGGGTCACGTTACATATTCAAGATAATCCTTCTAGAATTGTGTCATTTAGCTTAAGTGGTTAGCGCTCTATTACCCCAATTATGATAATGGAGGTTCAATTCTTATTGACGACTTTGTATGCAGATTCAGACAAAAAAATAATTGATTCATTTGCCGCATAAGAGTCAGATATATAAATCCACATAGATATTCTTTACGACTTTATAATTCCTATATTTTTATAATTTCATAGTTAATGTCTAAAATAGTATGGTTAACATGAGCTTTTTCCCAAAATTTTGTCCTCTTTATAAATAAATTCCACAATACGGTTCTTCCAAAAATAATTCTCTTTATACCGTCTACGTTAGCTTGATCAACGCTCCGAATTTTTTTTTATATGTAAACAGGCATAAACCGCATTTGGTAACCCTAAAGTAAACCGCATTTACCTCATTTACTAGTTTTCTAATTTGACTGATTGCGAGCCAATTAATTAGCTTACTTTAAAAAAGATAAATTTATTTCAAATTCATATTAATGACATAATAGTCAAATTTCAGTACAACCTAATAAGAAAATCACTATCATTCTCTACTTTATGGCTTTACATTGCAGTTCCAAAAATCAAATAGAAAAATAAATGTGCCTTTGTTTGTTTCCAACAAGATTTCAGTTGCCAACTTTGTTTTTGCAAATTGTTTGTTTTAACATGAATTTTTTCCATGGAAATAAATCCCAGTAATATCCTCCATGAAAATAAATCCCACAATACGTTACTTCCAAAAATAATTACCTCTATACTGTCCACGTCAACTTGTTCAATGCTCCGAATTTTTTATTATATATAAACAGGCATTAACCGCATTTGGTAAACCCGAAAGTAAACCGCATTTACTAGTTCTCCGTTTTGACTGAAATCGAGACAATGAATTAGCTTACTTTTAAAAAAAGGAATTTATATCAAATCCATAATGATGACATAATAGCCTAACAAGACAATCATTATCCATTCTCTACCATCTACTTTATGGCTTTACATTGCAGTTCCAAAAATCAAATAGAAAAATACATGTGCCTATGTTCGTTTCTAACAAGATTTCAGTCGCCAACTTTGTTTTTGCTCCGCAGTTCAATAGCTGCACGACCCTAAAGCTTGGCCAGAACACATCTTCTGGACTTTTACCCGCAGTACCACTGCTATGAAGCAACATCAATGCAAACCAAATCTTTGTCGCAAACTCTCATAATTAATCAATCAATCAATATGTGGCTGTCTGGGTGCAGGACAATCTGGGATCGTAATAGGCGCTCAACCATTTACAAAACAATGACATATATACAATGAAAAGGGCATGTCTCGCAAGGCCACATGCGCACAAGCTATATCGAAATTGCAATATAGGAAATCCATCTTTGGCACATCGAATCCCTACAGCTGAATTTTTAGGAATATTTGAAATTTTAGGTTCCGTAGGTTGTGTAGAAGGACATGATAAACAAATGAAGACATGTAATTGAGGACACCCTCCCCAAGGCCAAGTTTCTAACTGATTAATATAAAGTTGAAAAGAATATGAAAGATAGCAGGACTAATACCATGAATTATGCAAATGGGTTTCCCCCGACAGAAGCAACAGGTCCATGTGTAGGAACGTTCCTGCAAAAACATTAAATATGAAACGAGATCAAAAGTGTCTCAATGGAGCAAAAGACTTGATAATACAAACATATCAGCCACAGTGAATATGGAGCTGCCAAACAGCTCTTCAAGAGAGAGTTCAAGTTCTCACCCAGAAACCCCACCGTACTCATTATCTAGACGAGGGGTACTGACCTGGTGTACCATATTACGACCCAACAGTAGGACCAAATTTATACTATATCAACAGTTTCATTCTTAAACTTCAAAATTAAGAGTAAGTAAGTGGTAAGGAACTTTTAATGCAAACACCAAAACGAATTGATGTTCTTACGGTAACTGAGAGCTCGGAGTCTGTGCAGTAATGTATGACACCCCACCTGCGCCCACCGTCAAAGTCAGATTTCATATGACACCAATAAGCACTATATCAAGTACAAGGGAAGACAAAAACTTACCTTGAGTACCCAGAGGATTTGATGAAAACCATGAGTCATTAATGCCACCTGCATATGGTGATGGTAGCGGCGCACCAGGAAGCGTAGCTTGCATGGTACTCATGTCCAAGAACTACAATTAAAACACCAAATACCCATTTTACAAAATAATCAAGCACTCAAAACACATCTTATTAGCAAATCAGTATTCAGCAAATTTAGAGCTTTCAGAAACTTAAGCCAGAAGTGTTTTTTGCCAAAAGAAAATTGTTGCTCATACACTGCATGTAAAAGAGGATCACCAAAGTCTGGACTCTGGAGTATGTACAGCTAAGTTCAAGACCGTTCACGTGAATAGTGACAGAGGGGATGGCGGGAGAGAAGAGGAGTGGATAAGTATAGAAGCAGAAACAGGAGACAGATAAGAACTTCTAACTTTCTTAAGCAACAGGTTTTGCCCAATTTATCAAACGAGAAGAATGTCCTACAATGTTCTTGCAAGGAATCTGTGAGTCTATGACTATAGATCCTGTCTGGAAACATGACAGGTCACTTAATCAAGGATGTCTACATGAATTTACCCACAGGTACACTAAAGGCTCATTCCGTTAATGAGCTTGAATGTGGTACTCAGCGTTGGTAATTACATAAACAGAACGCACCTCAAACACAAGTCTAAAGAAATATTTTAACCTACCGCATTGTTTGCTTCAAATTGAGAATCAAATGAAATATCAAATGGATTACTAGATTTCTGACCGCCGATCGCAACATCACTCTGCCAAAATGGAAAAAAAACTCATAAAATTTCAAAACAAATATGCAGTTAACATTCTGCAACTATACAGGACAAATGATGTAAGCACCAACCATAAAGGGATGGATTGACTGATTAAACAGTGATCCAGATGCAAAATGAGATGGTAAAGTTGGAAATGAGAATGCTTCAGGAGATGCAAGTTTCTGATCCCCATCTATACTAGAATCCTGCAAAACAAATGCTAAGAATACCTTCAAGCAAAAGAATCTAGCAATCTATCTAAGACCATTTAATGATCCTTAGAGCACACCAGAGAACAGACAACAAAAACTCCGCGTTACACACTCACCTCTGACGTTTTCAAGCGCACAAATTGGTCAGAATTAGAGGAAGTGCTGCCTACAGAAACTTGCAAATCTACACCTTGCAAATCCACATGTTGCTTCTGTTCATGGGCTTCATCAAAGGCTTTCCATGGCTGCCCAAACAATGCATGGGATTATATACATCTAGCAAAACCTTCAACTCCTTAACATTTAAAGACAATGGTTTCATCATTGCACATTTAAATCAGAACCAGCATATGAAAGTTATAAATCCAATTCAAAACAGAACAAAGAGCAAGAGAGGAAGGGGCCGAGACATGCGTAAATCTATACTAGCATGTAAAAGGAACTATGTTACCCATTTGAATGTCTTTTGAGTCAATCAACAAAGTGTAATCATTAACAAGTAACGTGAAGGTCCCAACCTGACTACTTGCCATGTTGGCAGAAGCACAAATATTCGGTGACCCATCATTCCATAGGTTAGAGACCAAAGGAGCAGTTCCATGAACAGTATTACTCTGGAAGTCAGGCCACTGCAAACCCGCATTTGTAGATGAAACAGAATCCAAAATTGTTGAAAATAATCCATTTTCTGAATGTGCTTGAGAGACTGCTGTATTAAGGGTATCTGTACTAGCTTCAGTGGGCTGAGGAGAATCAAATGTAGCCCAGCCTTCATTGCTTGGTTCTGATGGCTGAGGCCCCTTCTGGTTAACGTTTGAAACAGAAAGATTCTGAAAATTCTCAGAAAAGTAGCTTGGAAATGAGGATAGAGAATTCTGTGACAGAACTGAAGAATCTTCAGGTGTTTGAAAAAGATCTATTGATGCAACTGATCCACCTGTTGGTACTTGAAATAAATCAACTGCTGCTGGAGCTGAATTTGGTACTGATGTTCCTACAGGATCCTTTGAAAGATTCAACCCACTAGAACTTTCAGCGGATAACTGGGATAGAGGAGGAAAGGTGGAGACATTATTTTGGATGGTGGCAGCTGACTGCTTGGCCTCCGTATACGCGTCGAATAAACTATATGAACCAGGTGAGTGAAGAGAGCCAGGATTCTTGTCCAATGATCCAAAGCTGCCTGAAGACATAGTTCTCTGCAGAGAGAGAGAGAGAGAGCAATTAGTCATAAATAGTATTACAGAAAATGTTTGCCATCAGCATATCTTCATGTATATACACAATGATAGAATTAAGCATTACTAATGTCCATCGGTAGAGCCATCAAAGCATCAAGCAAGCACAAAAACAGTTGTTACCGAATTCCAACACTGTCAAGAATGCTACACTACATACAGTTCATAAATAGTCTTTTCAAAAACATCATTAAAATCAAATTGTTCTTTTAAGGTTCAATCCTTGTCCGAAGTATTTCTATCTTTCTCAGTTTGTGTATAGAAGATGGCTAATATTTAATTATTAAGATAGAAAAAGTTTAAGATGTTATTACCATAATATCTTAAGGATAGAAAATTAGATCCCCCCCCCCCCCAAAAAAAAAAAAAAAAAAAAAAAAGTAATTGGTGACAAAAAAAGAAGCTAGGACACAGTTGCAGGCATCTAAAGAAAGACCAACAAGTCTTAAGTAGCTCCTGTTCCTATTGGAACCTATGTTGGTCCAAAATTACACTCAAAACACAAGATTGTAACTTATGGTTCATTGCCAAAGGAAAAAAACAACAGAATTCAGACTATATTAAATTCTTATGAGTTATGAGTAAGAAAAGAAAACATGAAGCATAAATTAATCGTCAATACCTCATTGCCCTCTCAAAAGATTTAGGGCAATGTTTCCAAGATGTTGGAATAGGAACTATTACACTACAGCAGAGGAAATCAGATCTCAAAGCTACCAAAAATAATAATCTTATGTCACAGTTGTCTGGGATGACATTTATAGGGTAGTTTTTGAGCTCATATAAGAGAAATAAAAGAAATCGAGTTACTAAAGCAGAGAATAAATCTACAGTGGCCAGGCTTCCAGAAGGTTGCCATAGAGGATAAGCAACAAGTGCCTCTGTGAGATTATGTAACTACACATCAGGGAAATCTTGCAGGCTTTATGGAGAAAAAGAAGATTGTAATGGTGCTATTAAACTGAATCAACACATGCAAAATCTTCATTGACATTATTTAATTTTGTTCCTGATAATATCAGATGTTTAAGAAATAACTATTGGTGCTGGTGTATCCAAAAGTTCGTTGTGCTCAAAGCTATTAACAGTCTTATAAATGCAAATGCTCCCACATGGAAAAACACACACGATGTTGATAGTCTTATGACTCTTAACCATGCCCAAACTGTTCACCATGAAATCAGGGATTCTTTTCTCAGCAGCCACTATAAATGGTTTATGGTTTCCGTAAGTGTTACTACTTGGTGGGGACATGAATGCTATCATGCTAATGGATGCCTGGATTTAACCATGCGTATGTTTATTCGCCTATCCCCTCTTTTAAGTGAAAAAAAGTCTTGTCTGAGACGTCTATTTTTAAATTATAATTAGACCTTCTTTAAATGGTCACATATTGGCTTAAAGTGGTCACTTGTTTACAACTTTGATAAAAAAAAAAAGTGGTCACTTTATCTCAATTTGTGACTATGTCTAATTTTAAGTCAAAAATAGACTGGCTTTTCGATAATTTGTGTTGGAAGTGAAGTTATGAAGCAATTAAATTAAGGGTCAATACCTTATTCCCTTGCCACTAACTTTAAAACTAGGTTCTTTTACCTTCTCTTTGCCCTTTTCCTAGATTACTCATGATCTCGGACCATAAAAGAGGTTGAACTACCAACTTTCATCTCTTTCAGCAAGACTTCCTTTCAACCATGAACGGACCAACAGAACTCAGTTATACCCCTGTCTAACAATCATCCATCAAACCTTAATTGACCACTATAAGCCAATATGTGACCATTTAAAGAAGATCTAATAATAACAACTCAGTTATATCCCTATCTGCAATCTCCTAATTCAATACTGATACTTTGTTGTGATCTTGAAAGTTTGTTTATGTAGAAATGGCAGTTTGTTTATATATTTATGTTCTGATGCAGCATTGAATGATGCACTGAAAGAGGAGATTCAGCACCAAATAACATTACAATAATGTGCATACCATCCTCCCAACAGAGTCCCATATCGTAGTTCACCATGAGCAAAGCACATTATGCTTCCAAATCTCCATACATATCCTCCAGTTCCTAAACTAACTCTAACCAAAGAAAATGTGCCCTATAATTCTATCTAAATACCAGAATACGCACTGCTTCAGTATAGAGTTGTCAAACACTGGACTATCAATAGGTCTCTCCACCAACTTCACAACTAAACACAAGCAACCAGACCTCACCATCTTACATACGAGACTAGGAAGCATGTCATATGCAAGCTCAAGACTCAAGAGTCTCACTATTTCCCAAAAACTCACGGGTGTATCAGGCACTCAGGCCCACAAACAGCACCTCACAAAAACAATTCACTCTGTTACTCGTGTCCTTGAACTCCCAACAGCAGAGAAACTACCTCCACTTGACTCACTGGCACGCGAGCCTGCCCTCGGCCCTCGCTGAACCATTCAGCTCTCATCATACAACAACAACAACCCAGTATGGAGCCCGCTCAAGTCCAGGGGGAGGTCTTGATATACAGTCTTACCCCTAACTAATGTAGACTGA
Source organism: Corrigiola litoralis (assembly GCA_901111285.1). Lineage (NCBI taxonomy): Eukaryota > Viridiplantae > Streptophyta > Magnoliopsida > Caryophyllales > Caryophyllaceae > Corrigiola > Corrigiola litoralis. The sequence continues at coordinate 13,150 of CAAKMY010050955.1, read as the reverse complement.
ACGCGGATACATATAATCAAGCCCATGTCAGATTATTAAGATAGTGTCCAGGGAAATAGAGAAAACAACCGAATTTTAGACTACACCGTTCCATGGATGCATAACCAACCCCATTTCAGACATTATAACACATGGTGTTCACCCATCCATTATGTCACTAGAATAATGTGTTCTCATGACCTCATGTCAACCACCCTAACTAGAACTCTATTCCAAGGAAGTCCATGAGGTGTCCGATTCCCACAAACTTGAATCTCTCTTTGGGCACATAATTAAGCCCACTACTTTACAAGTTTACGGGAACTCACTTAGTTATTCTATTTTTTTTTTCTGGTACATTGAAGCAGCGGGGAGGGGAATATAATAGTTCAATCCAAGATAATACCTAGGTCTCCAAACCATTGGGCCAACCTTGTTCCTCGAATAAGCTTACTTAGTATCACCATATAATTGGCAACATGAATCTCCTTAAGAGAGGTAGAGCCTAAGTTACTCGGACATGGGAATACGGGTGAGAGTAAGACACATGTACGGGTATCCGATCCATGAATATCAAAAATTCAAGTACGGGGTTTATTTTTAAAGAATACAGGGATACAATCAGAGAAACTAATTCAAATTTTAATTTCATTGTCACGAGCATGTTTATTATTTATGGAATTTTGGTTTTAATAGGAGATAATCGGTCGGTTCTTTATAAGCCCCTGTGTCGAAGCGGCCTATTCTTAATATATACTACCTCTGAACCACTCAATTCCCCACATCTACTTTTTGACACTATTTGGAACTATATTTTTATTATCAATGACTCGAGATATATAATTTAAAAAATAAAAAAAAAATTATATAAAAGTATTTGTAAATATATATCTAACAATTGTAGATTTGTAATTTTTTCGAATTTATTTTATGAGTTCCCAATAAGAAAAAATATGACCCCGACAAGTGTGAAAAAGTAGATGTGGGGATTTGAGTGGTTCGAAGGGAGTATATGTAGATAAGAAAAATAGTCTCGTTTATGTGTCAATAGAGCAATAGTAAGACTAGCAGTTACATATAGTAACTTATAACCTCCCAATTGATCTGGACCAAGAACTTAACATTTACAAATTTTAACTATAAAGAAAACTGTCGCCGACAAGCTGAGTAATGGATAGAAGATGGGTGAGAACTCAGATAAATAGCTGCTGAAGCTGCAATAGGCAACCTATCACTGCTGATGGTACATTGGTACTTTGAATTTGAACATTGAAATCCCTAAGGTATCTTACATGAATCTAGTTTATTTCCTCCTCAATTTGACATCTAGGTTCTCCATACAAAACCTCGATCTGAATTTTCATCTTATGCTGCAATTTCCACATAATTTGGCATAAAAATGCGAGACGTCACATTGTAGGAGTAACCAAGGGCACAGGCTTCATGGTAGAGGGAGAGCTCAACGGTTAACACCTCAACTAGTAGGTAACTGTGACAAGATAGGACTCAATCACAGCTCATCCCATCACTATTGGGTTAGATTACTGACTGTACACATACATCTGGGACGATCCAGATGTTCTCATTTCCTAGAACCTTGTTCACAGTGCAAAGCAGCAGAAAACAGCATGCAAGAAATCAAGGCAACAAGCAAACAACCCACTAAAAGGCCAAAAGCGAGTATCCACCGAGCATAGTGATTGTGTACAGCTAAGAGTTGCCTTCTTTTTCTTGGTGCCGGTAGCCAGTCCATACCTTTGATTAGTACCAGCAACATAATTTGGCATAAAAATCCTACAAGCATGTACATGCACCCATTCCCACCCATCCAACAAACAGTCAACAACTGAATAAGCTTTGACGGATGTCCGTGACATTTACATATAAATCACGCAACCTGGTCTTGAATTTAAAAACCATTGCATCAGAGAAAGAACCTGTGGGCGTGGCACGGGAAGCTTGTCAGCATCTCTCACGCCAAATTCTTCTGTGTACGTGCTGCTTGTCTGGCGCTGTAAACCATCTACTACTTTCCTTGAAGAATCATAGGTCGGACTTGAGAGCCCATTATCCTCCTGAAGATTTGGAGAGTGAGGAGCAGACCTGAAGGGGTCACCTACACTTGACGCAGAGTAATCAGAAACTCGGGAACTGGATCCCTCATTTGCAAATCTGTCCTCGTAAAGATGTTCACTTAAACGACCAGGACTGTACACAAAGCTTGCAGCCTTTCGATCATATAAACCACGATCAGAGCCAGGCTTCCTGGAAAGTGAACCCCCTTGCTTTCTGTTCAGCCGATCTTCGTACTGAAAATCATATGGTGGACTTTGAGAATAGGAGTGATATGAGCTGGCTCGCCTGGTTTCATCAGCAATACTCCTCTCACTCTGTGACAGAATAGAAAAAACTAGTCAAACTTCCATACCAAACACTCAACATTTGACAAAAGGAAAAAAAGAAACCAAATTCCAACTAAGAAACGACAGGACTTGAGCACAAAAGTCATCAAGAATTTGACACCTGCATTTCCCTTGGAGGCTTCTCAGATTTGTTTCCTCCTGCGTACCTACGATCCACATACACAGCCTTGATGAACTCTCGAACCCTGTCTGCATCGCTGCAGGATCAATGATAAACTTCCTCAGAATCTCCGCAAACATAATTTTTATTTTTTATTTTTTAGACATGAATAGAATGTAAGATTAGATACAAGAAGAAAAGAGTACAAAAGGAGGACAGACAATCCTCGCCACACAACTAAAACAACAAGTGGTATGATGTTTATCACTAAGTGAAATAATGTTAACCTAGTATTTGGAAGTCTCTGCCTCTGTAAATCCCAGTCCTTCAAATATATTTCCCTTGCACGCTGGAAGCAGACACCTCGTTAGAAAACATATAAAGAAAGAGAAGGGAAGAAAATTCTCTGAAAGCAGATTAGCAATCCGTATTCACCTGATTACCGCCATTTTGAAGAGCATCAACTTCTTGTGATGTGAATTTCGACATTGATACAGACTTCACACGGTGTGTAAACTCACGGCTATGTTGGAGAAAAGTAAAAAAGAAACGAGATTACCACACAATGAGCAAATAGGGAGGAACACAACATGTTACCACAAAACTAGAAAAGGTTTCAAGATATAGCTCAGTCAGGAAAGCTACTAAATATTAAACATATGGAGTAATGTGCTGCTGTCTACATGATAATCCTTCAAAACATTTAAAATGCTAAGTGCCAACTAGCCACTGCGTCACAGACCACAAATATACTTTGTAGTTTGTATCATAGCATCACAAACAATCATCAACAATGTATACTATACAGCAAGTGTTCACAAATCCTAATATGACACCATGAGATTATACATAAATCACGCCTAAGACAAGTCTGCAGAGGTCTAACTGTACATGACTTGCCCAGCTAGTCAAAAAGATGTTTCAAGAAGAACCTCCGTCAGAGGTTCTTTTTTTTTTTGGGGGGGGGGGNNGGGGGGCTTGGGAGCATGAAACTCAAAAGGTAAAGGCCACTTAAAATAAAATAAAAAACAAAGGAAAAAAATACTAACAAAGGGTGCAAATAACTTCAACCACAAGGAAGCCAGGTCTGTGCTGGTCGTATGAGGACCTGATTGCATTAGCTGTCACCCATGGTCAACGAGAGAGTAATATATTCAATTGAGAGGGTTCAGTTCAACTTCATCTAAAGCACTTAATGGATGTCTGGATGAGGTACAATTACAGATTCGAATTCATGCTGTCTTTAAGAAAGTGATGTGATGAAGCACTCAACTGATCTGTTTGTGTCGTGGGTTTGTTCACTTAGTTCCAGTTGTAAGGTTTTCTTTACATTCATGTTTGGTTTTATCTAGCCGTTTCCGCTGTTACTGGGGGGCTGCATTTGTTGGATTTATCTCTTGAGCTTCTATGAAAGCAGGTCATGCCCTGGTTTCTTCACGCATTTTTTTCACCAAGGACGGTTCTCTGCCAAGCTCGAAAGATGGTTTAATGAAAATTTTACCCATTTCCAATAACTTAAACCTAGAATTTACCCCCTATTCAGTATCAGCTACAGCTTTCCTTCACCGCCAATGTTTCCTATCAGAGCCCACGTCCTTAGAGAGACCTAGTCGGAGGACACACCTCAGCCCAAATCTTTTTCGTCCTACCTGTTCTCCTCTTGCAGTCCTTAAGATGTGAACGTCTTGCACACCCAAACCATGAAGACGTGGACTATAACAGATGGTTCTCGCCTCATGCAAGACAGCATACAAGCCAAGTAGGGTATCAAAAGTAGTATTGTAGTGCTGCAATAAGATCAAGGAATCGGAAGCAACGAAAAATTATGTCCATATCTAGAATCTTAACCTATAAACTTTGCAAAGCTTTTTTGAGTTTAGGGGACGCAAAAACAAAATCGCCTCTCCTGAAGCAGACATCCTGTCTCTCCACATGAGCTGACATCGAGATAACTACCAACATCATTCTCATGTATAGTCCCATACAAGTTTCACTTATCTTTCCAATCATTGTCAAACAAAAATAGCCCTTTTTCAGTAGTATGGGCATGGCTGCAAGGGCCATCTTCGCAATAATACAGGAGAGGGTGAATTTATCTGAGCCCCTCCTCCCACCTCCCACCCCCTTCTTTATTAAAGTACGTTACATGGGAGCCTTTTTCTAGAGTTATTAGGAGAATGGTATTGTACAGTAAAACATGCTTACTTCATTAAGAAAGTTAAACTTATATGACTCCTAAACACAAATTTTGCTGAAAAAGTAGCTGAAAACCTTAAACAGGTAATCTGCCAATATACAGAATGATTCGTGAACTACAGCAACTTTGATACTGGGACACTCCATGAGTCCTGAGGACTTGAGGAGTGAGTGAGTGACTTCACGCACGTTCGAACTACATAAAGTATAGAGCAGTGGATGTCTGATGACACATAATCCCAGGAAAGGAGATTTAAAACACAGCTTTTGGCCGTTAGCTTGCAAGAGAATAAGCATGACCTTCCTAGTGATGTTACTCTGGGTATAACAGAACAATATAACCATATCCAGTAGGGCACACATTTATGCAAACATTAGTATTTAGGCCAAGCACATCGATGATGCCAGCTAAAGAAAATATAATTCTACAAAAGGGGATGAATAACGTTGATGATAGTCACTCGTGCTACAGGCTCATCTATTTGTTACGACAAAAGAAAAACTCACTGTATTCCGCTACAGATCATGCAAACAAAAGTCCAAAAGTTTGTGCAAACATATTGAGGACCCTGTAACACAAAAATAGGACATGTTAAACATAAATGAACATGGAAACAAAGGTTATAAGCTTCCTAATAGAAATGTATCAAGATTTAAGACTATTCTTGATGAGACATCTTCAAATCAAACTGGACACTGACATGTGTGATCTTCTTTGACATAAAAACTTAGATACAGAGAGGGAGCTTGGCCCTTCTAATATTATACCCAAATTGGTTACACAGCAGAGGTGCCTTTCCCAAGTCTCTTTTAAGAATATCCCACAGTTTTTGCACCTATTAAGACCCCTATCAATATATCGAAATGTATTCAGGCCAAGAAGTGTAGGTTGCTAACTCTATAAGCCTAATTCAAGATTCCCCAAACAACTATAGAAGTCCAGAAAAGGCAATAGTTGGCTCATAATTTATACCACTCATAAGACAGTCATCCATCTTTTAGCACGCAAAAAATGCTAGATTACAGGTTTCCAGCAACAAATGTCCATACTGTGCACTTTCACATTTGATAGCTAGATATCTACACCAACATGATTGACTAGAGTGCTTAGAATCTCCCACTACACCCCCAAAGGCCCATAAATGAGCAGCTGACCTCGGAAACTTAAACACAATAGCTAAACTTTGACACTCCAAACAGCAAAAACAAACAGAACGCCATCATGATAGTCTTGACAAGCCTCTGATCCACACCCACGAGCCCACCACTAATCCTTGTTCCCAAGACAAAGCACAAAGCTCACCGATATATCAAAAAAATAAGAACCAAAGCACGACACTTACTGATCTAAAACCGTCCTCTTTGCTATAAATCTAATTCAACCTGTTCTCCACCACGTCTATATACAGCAATCTACCCATCAAAAATGCTCATAAGAGACGCCTAAATGGTCCTACAAACTTAATCTTATCAAGCAACATAATTCCTTCACTAGCATTATATTATCGGTCCTTAATGTACTACTCAAGTAAAACCCGTCACTTTCAGTTTCTTTTCAAACTGCACACAGCAAGCAAAGCCAAAATCCACACGATTTTTCATCCCCTTTTCTTCTTCGCTTCGCTGATGCAGTCTACGACATAAGAGTTTCACAAATTCCTTCAACCCAAAGAGTTTCCATGCAAACTAGAAACTACCCCTGTAATTTCCTCACATTATTAAATTAACCGACTCATTTGAGCTTTAAATTAGACCTAGTCACAAATTAAGTTAAAGTAGTCTCATTGCATTAACACCGTAATATAAGAAAAGAACTAGCTCAAAGTGGTTAGAGCTCTATTACCCTAATCATAAGGTTAGGGGTTCGATTCTTATCAGCGATTTTGTACGCACATTTCAGACCCAAAAAAAAAATTAGCACCGTAATATAAGTGACCACTTTAAAAATCTCCGATTTTAGCCGGTCTCATCATACAAGACTTTAAGGTTAAGTTCAATAACAAATGCATGCCCCACCAAACTCCATGGCCCACACCAAACTAAAAAGCTGAATTACCAAAAATAGTAAATAAACTAATTATAACCCACATAACATAAAAACATGCTAAATCAAAAAATACCCACGTTAGAAAAAACCAACAAAAAGTAGTAATAATAATAAAAATACTTACAAACCCAATAATAGTAGCTCCCCATACAGCACACACACTAAACAATATATCAAAAAAATAAAAAAAATATTAAAAAAAAATTACCAAAGCATTGCAATTGATGCAACGTCGATTAGGGGGGAGTTTCATGAGACCTCTAATGATCTTCTCATTTCTCTCTTCTTCTCTTTTACTACTTGCCATTTTCAACCCCAAAAAAATATGAAAAATAAATATTCGAATTGATAAAAACCCTAAAGCAGATTTATATTCCAAGAAATATTAATAGTTTGTAGAATATAAATAAAGGTTTTAGCCTTTTAGGGGGTTTTTGGGATTAATTATGGAAAAATTTGGGGAGTTTCACTAAAAATGTACTCCAAAGAGTCCAAAAGAGGAGTGAGAGAAGTGGTCTGTTTTTTGTTGTTGTTAAGTAAAAGGGGGTTCAATTATTTGAAATGATATATTGATATATGGCTCTTTTTGGGTTCATATTAACATCAATTGACCCCACTTTGAAAAGTTTATAATAGTACTACTAATTAATATATTTTGGGATAATGTAGTACTCTGATTAATTTACTTAATCTGTTAGCTGTCGTTTGAACAATAAGTCCATAATCCAACTTGTCATCGTGAATAGCTATTGACTAAGATCTGTCTCTCTTTTTATTTAGGGAAATGTACAAAGTCGTATATAAGAATCGAGCTTGCATCTCGTTGTATTGAAAGTGAAAATGACATCATTATGTCAATAATGAGTTCTTGTGTATCATCAATTAATAATATATTAGTTTAGACCCCGTGCCATAATGGCACGATTTTTTAGTTTTTATATATATATATATATTAATAATTCAAATGTTTTTAAGATTTACATGCATTACCATAAGGTATTATGATCATTTTGTCTTGATGTGATGTATTATATATGTCCCGTCATTGTCGGCATGCTCAAATATATGCACCCCATAAAAAAGAACATTCTTACCGCTTATAGATTGTATAAGTCACCTATAGATACAGTAATTTCTAATCTTCTTTGTTATAGGGGTGAAGACGATAATATGACCTTCTTAATTTTCATGTGAATATGAATATGTTTGTTAATAATATTGAGTATATATTTCAGCATTGTACATGTTAGTATAATCTTTCCTATAATTCACCCATTTGAGTGGAACAATATGAAAAATTAGGTAAATAAGATAGAGTGGTATTTCCCAATTAGGATATAATGAACTAAATTAAAAAGGCTAATATCATATTTTGTGTTAATATGTCATATTGTAATTATTTTTATATCTTTTAGAGTCAATAGTAGGATTAAAAAATATTAGTTTTGTTTGTTTACATAGATATTATTTAATTAAATTTCCTCTCTTGTACTTCACTTTCACCTTATCCTTTTCAAATACATGGATGTATTAGTATCATCTTCATCTTTTGTCTTTCCTCTCATATATTTTCGATATAAAAAGTTTTATCTCCACTTCTTCTCCCCAATAATTGTTTACAGTTTATAATTCTCCCTCCCTTCATTCTTCCCAAATTTGATTTTGGGTTGTGATGGACATTATTCAAATAACTGGCCATATAAAAAACGATTGTTCCGTAAGTTCATCAATAATGGTGGGTCAGTGTACTCTTGGAGGATAATTAGGTAATACTGCTTGTGACTCATTTCATTTAGAATCATATTAATTGATTAATTTGTAATGTTTGGAGATAATATTTAAGAAATGATATATTGATTGGTGTGATGCCAAAAAGTATTCTACTTGGGAGAAGGTAGTTTTTTTTCTTTAATATGTCATATACCAAGTATTCGTAGAATGACTTTCACATACTTTGTTTTATGAGTTTGGGTAGAAAGTCTAGTATAGGTGCATCTACCATGGGGATAAACATTGAAGCAACCAAATGGAGATGATAAGAATGGTTTAAAAGATTTGGAAGTTCTGTTGCGGTTCCAAAGCTCTGAATAATTCATATATTATTATATAAATGCTATAAAGTTTTGCAACAAAACGTATGCTTTGGCGAGTTGTTGAATTTGGATGTTAGTTGAGGATGAATTTTCTCTAAAAATCGCTATACATCAACTTTTTATAGAGCTGAAAGCATATTGTACATTGGTCACTAATCGTTGGCACTTCAATTAAAGCCCTGGTGTATAATAGAGCTTACATAAATACATAGTAGGTTTTTGTGGTAATTGCAAAAGTACAAATTGGACTTATATTTTGAAAATAATTGTCTTGGAAGAGGTCTTTGTAACTTTGGCAAAATTAGCGCTCATCCTAAGATACAATAATTACATGAGTATATAATACTTTTTTTTTCGAAGAATGAGTATAAAATACTTAGTTCAAAACAAATCTTAAAAAAAATACTATTTACAAAAAAAAATGTTTTTCAAAAAGCAATCCTAAAAACGATACATTTATATTTCATTTATTCTACTTTTCATACATAGAAGGGGTATTTTTTTAAAAGATTAGATTTTTAAGCAAAGTGATTATGTTATATATTCTTTTAGTATGACTTTTTTAAAATAGGAATATGATAGATATTCATTCCTTAAAACATGGGATGTAATATTAAGAATATCTTTGAAGAGATATTGAAGATATATCACAAATTTTAGCCTTTTTTTAATTAGTTAAAAATTTTGTGGTAGTGACACTTGTCAAAACCGTTTAGTGTATTAGTATATATTATAGACTAGAAAGCATCCCGTGCTTCGCACGGTCAGGCAATATATATATTCTATATATTATTTTCGTGTTAATATTCCTTAATAGTATAATCGAAAACTATGAGCATATGTGCATGTATAAGTTCAGGCCAAAAAGGATTTTAAAATCGTAAGTTGTAGATAATTTTAGTCCATATACATGTTTATATATTTAAATTGGTTAAATTTTACCAACTATAGTGAGTAAACAAACCCTGTTAATGAACTGTACATCCCCTATTTATTACAATTTTATTAATCAACCATAGTGAGTATATTTCAAAAAGATATATGTATAGATATAAGTCAACAATAGTTAGTATAATTCAATTGTATATACGTAGTATAAATTTTAAGTATAATGATATATAGATAATCAATATGTCATACTGGAGAAAAAGAATTATAATATATATCATATATATATATATTAATATATATGTATTTAGTAATATTTAACATTTAATATGATAACATTTATGAGTTATGTAAATTCATTTAATAGTAATTATTATTTGCATTTATTAAGGCCTAATAAATCTAGGTTGTTTATTAAATTGGCTATGACACATGGCGCTTAACTACTGGTTGTATACACGCCACGTGTCATGCCACGTGTCGAACTATAGTCTCCATACCCACCTTTATATATATATATAAGATAAGATAGTACGAGTAGTTGTCTTCTAGTGGTGGTTTAGTGAAGACATCATTCGTTGTTTTTGAGATTAATTCGTAATAGTGGTCTTGGCTTTAATAGGAAATGAGTAAGAAATTAATAGAATATGGTTCAAACGGGCTAAATAAATTAGGAATGGTCAGATGAGTTGGGAAATATGATTCAGGCATTTGTGGAGGCCCGATTTAGACCTAGAGCGGCTGGTGTAGATCCGTAGGTCATTTTCCTAACTTAGGTGAAGTTTTAATTTCTTTTGACCAAATTTGTGTTGTGGTAGGTGAAGTATGATTGATGAGTAGTGGCTTAGTATCGACTGTTACTAGTTTTGTTGGTCCTAGTTTTGGCTGATGTGAAATTTTTACGGATTAGACAAATTCATCCGGTACTAGTTTTAGACTGGTCGATCCCTTGTCTTTTATATTAGAGGGAGGATGATTTGTAAGCTTATTTATTAAATTTAAACTTTATAGTTCAAGAAATTTTTGGTAATATATACTTACAATTTTTACCAAAAAAAAAAAAACAGAAACTAAACTAGTGAGCTTCTGAACTAAACTAGTGAATTAAAATGAACTAAAGAATTGAACTAAAATAAACTATTGAGCTGAACTAAACAAAACTAGTGAACTTAACTGAACTAAAGAGTTGAACTTAGCTAAAATATTGAGCTGAACTGAAGTAAACTAGTGAAATAAGCTAAACTAAGGAGTTGAATTAAACTACACTAGTCAGCTGAATTGAACTAAACTATTGAGCTGAATTGAAGTAAACTAGTGAAATAAGAAAATCTAAGGTGTTGAATTAAACTAAACTAGTCAGCTGAATTGAACTAAACTATTGAATTGTACTGAACTAAACTAGTAAACTGAACTAAACTAAAGAGTTGAACTAAGCAAAACTATTGAGCTAAACTGAACTAAACTGAACGGAAATGAGCTGAACTAAACTAAACTAAACTAAACTAAATTGAACTACACAAAATTGAGCTGAATTGAATTGAAATGAATGGAACTGAACAAAACTTAACTAGAACTGCATGGAACTAAACTAAACTTAACTAACTAAAAGGAAATGAACTTAACTGAAAAGAAGTTGAAATGAACAAGGCCTAAGTTTAGTTTTCATTTCCATTCACTTCATTTCAGTTTAGTTTAAGCCTAAGGTACAACAATGAAGGAACATCAGTGGTCTATCTATCTATTTTGGTTGAAATATGTGTAAAAATAATTATATCAATTTCGTTATGATAGACTTCAACCTTGATGGATTGAAATCTGTAACTTATTTTTATTTGTTGATAAATTGAAACTGTAATGACTATCTTCAATTATTACTTTGTATCTTTCTTTTGAAGTCCGCCTAGATATGAACTTTCATGGGTTTTTTTAATTTTGAAGTACGCAAAGATAATTTTATTTATAGATTATTTAATATTCCCATCATGAGCTAACAAAGGAAGGTAAATTATAGTCGTTGTAATAAACAAATTTATATGGCCATTATGCAGGAAGGGAAAAAAAAGGTTAAGCATGTCAAACCTAATAATTTTTTGAACAACCATAACCACTATATCTATTGTCGATGAATTCGGGATTTTTTTTCTTGGAAAGAATTAGTTGGTTATATTATTTCATCAGAAAAAAAATACAACCTTACACCCTACCAAAGGAAGCTTAGTGTGAGCACTAACTAAGCATAAAGCAAACACATCTAAAGAAAACAAAATCAAACTACGTTAGAGTTGCAAACTAGAACATCTATTAGCTAACAAATAGCTTCACACAATTAATAATTTGACAAACTAATCTAACAGAAATCAGAAAAGGTTCGAGCATTCCTGTCAGTCCACAATTCATACATTGTGCTAGCCAAGGCAAACCCTGAAGAATCTCTTCCTTAGACCTTTGCCCATGATGCAGCTTTTGATCCGATAGAGTTCTCTCTAAAAAGGGAGCAACCTCCTCTGAAAAAGAACATACAGCTTTGGAAAAAGAACATCCAAAGAAAATGTGATCTCTATGCTCAAAACCATCAGCACAGAGTCTACATTTACTTGCTAACTGGAAGCAGCACCTCTGAAGATTTGCATTTGTAAGAAGAAGGTTTCTGACAGCAAGAACAGATATAAGACCATGTCTAGGGAAGGCATAGGCATCAATGAAGATTCTCAGCTTTGGGAGTTTCCTGTGCTTGGTTCTGAGAAAATCATAGGCATAAGAAACTTCGAAATTGCCTGCTGAAACCAAGGAATTCAATAAGACAGTAGCATTGGCAATGCCATTGCATTTGCTGATGAGCTCATCTATGATATGTATCATGTGCTTGACAGGTCCAGAACAATCAGCAGAGCTAGGTGCAGACCAGATTTTAGCATCTTTCAAAGAAAAAGACCTAACCCATTTACACCACATAACATCCTGATTGGTAGCTGTAGGAGCCGAAAGTTAACCTATTGTGACCAACCGGATACTTGTACTAAAACATGGAAGTCGCCACTTAATTTTTTACGGAATTAAGAAACTCATTGCTCAACATGCCTCCAAAGACCTAAGCCATTTAGAGAAGCCACATGACCCATACACGTATCACCACAAGAGTTTGCTCGAGGTTCGGGAGGTGGATTTAGATCGAATGGATCGTCAATCCACCCTATTAATCGATTTGTTCCTTTAAACCCTTGGCAGATTTAAACCGCATACCATAAAGGTGATACAACTTAAATGACTTCATCTCTTGACCTGTAGGCTAGATTCATGGTTCGGGATTGCTATGTTACGATGAGGGAAGCCATAAGACACCCCCATCGCCCTTTCGGTCTTTACTAAGCACAAATGTTAATTAGGGCCCATGGGTAAGGAATACAACTTAGCTACAAAGTGACTC
>CAAKMY010050950.1:0-19242 GCA_901111285.1 Corrigiola litoralis | reverse complement strand
GTTGGTGTGAGTTGTATGGCTATTTGCACATCAGCTAATGACCTTTTACTTTATATATACAACCCAACAGTACCACTACCAGGGTAGATGCAGCAGCAGCAGAACGTTAGTTTTATTATGTTTTAAACTGTAATTTAAAAAAAATAATAATTCCAATGTCACTGGCTAATCCCCTCATTTATGCAACTCAAGTACCTACTGAACCGTTAACTGTTTCGACATGTGGTATTTTCTGTGTGACCTGGAGTTATTTAAGCATACTGCTGACGAGATCTGCTTAATTATTTGAGCCGCCATGAAATAAACACATAGCTGTTTATTTTAACTGCATGTGTTTTTGTTTCTTTCCATTCTATGCCCATTTTTTTTATCATCACTGTTGGTAATGGACACAATAGGTTAGGGTTCTCTCATAACTTCCTCATCTTTCTTCTTTCGTGAATTTATCATAAGTGTTTATTAATGAAAAGTTTGTCTGGTTTGTGATTCTGGATGCTTCACTAAAATATTTATTATATTCTGTCAGATTACCAATAATCTTGAGCAGCGGTGTTACAAAGAATTAAGAAATGAGAATTTCCATGCTGCAAAAATTGTCATGTGTATCTACAGGAAATTACTAGTTTCTTGTAAAGATCAACTGTAAGTTCTCCATCCTCTTTGCTCAGATATGCCATGTCAGCTAGCTCAAATATGTTGGGTAGATATATCATATATGAATGTCTGATTGATCTGTTGCACTAGTATCACATGTGCAAGACACATATCGCATATGTAGCACTTGCAATGGACGTCGATGCTTGGGTATGATCCTTCCCATATAACAGTAAATAAATAAAAATATAAATTGATATCTGATACTCTGTATGAGTCTTGACTTTTTTGATATCTCAAAGTGCATTTGTTGCAAGCTTTTGCAGCTGTTGGAAGTCCTCTAATTCTGTGAACCTATTACGTTTTGATGATTTGATGCCTATTTAACCATCAAAGCCAATATATATGGATAAGTACAAGACATTTTTACAATATCCAAAGGAGCAATGTGTTTCAGCCAAAATTGTTTGCATATGCAATTTATATAACTGTGCTTGGCGTGCTACATTATATATATTTGATTTAAGTACACATACTGAGAGCTGCGGGAAACTTTAGCTCTTTCTCTTGATAGTCTTTCTGTATGTTGTTGAGAACTGTTAAGGACATCCTAAGAGCACAGGTTGTTTTACGTTTCTCAACTTTGATATTCGTTTTCTCTTTTATATATGCAGGCCTTTGTTTGCAAGCAGTTTGTTAAGCATCATGAACATTTTACTGGATCAAACTGGACAAGATGAAATGCGAATTATAGGATGCCAGACTCTTTTTGTTTTTGTAAATAATCAGGTCTGGTCTTTAGTTCCTCACCACTTCTACTTATTAATTACAGGCATCCTGATTTTTCTATGTTCTTGACTCATAGACAACAATGTTTTTTCATGGTTTTTCTCTTCCAGAAAGATGGGACTTTCATCTTCAACTTAGAAGGCTTTATTCCAAAACTGTGTCAGCTAGCTCAAGAAGTTGGGGATGATGAGAGAGGATTTCGTCTTCGAGCAGTTGGGCTGCAGACTCTTTCTTCAATGGTGATTGCATTAATTTTTGTGGTGTTGTTGTTGTTTTGGCAGCGATGTTAATCTAACTTTTACAGTAGTACCAATTCTTCTGGTGAAAACCGTTTCTTAAAATATTGTGTCAAGGTTGCCTCCTTCTCGTTTCTGTATGTCATATTTATGACGTTGGTGCTAAATTGTGTGTGTCGATTGTGCAGGTTTGGTTCATGGGTGAACATTCCCATATGTTAGCGGAGTTTGATAATGTAAGCAGATAGAATTTTATTTTCTTCCGACACTCCTCCCCTCCCTCCCCCCTTCTCCCGTGGCCTTGTATCCAGGTTCTACCTTTTGGATAACTCTTGACTAATTTGGAATCTGACTTCATTGTTTCTTCATTTAATATCTAAGAGTATGAGAAAGTCTACATCTTGCAATTGCTTATTGATATCTCGTCATGCATCAACAATAAACAGCCTTAGTCTTTGATGATTTCTGTGATCTGGTACATACTCACATTCTTAATGTGACATACTGAAGTGGGGCAAGAGATTATGGATGGAGATACCTTTAACTTGCGGAGAGCTCGTAGCTGAGATTTTTTTAGGGGGGGGGGGGGGAATGGTCTTGGAGTACTATTCATCTTAATAGATGGTTGAGTTCTGAAACTGTTGGTTTTCTCTCATTTGATTGCTTACACAAATCTGTCTTGTGTTTTAGTGCTTCATTTTGAACAATTTCTGTTTCATCTAATGTAATGAGAAACACAGACTAAAGCCTGGTGTTGGGATGCTGTTAATTGAATGAGCTTTGAGGTTCGGACTGTATTGACCTGATACCTTTACCGAAGAGATTTCTCTCTCCCCCCCACCCTTCTCTCTCTCTCTCTCTCTTACAGCAGATATCATGCATATTTCATCAGTTGTGTCCAGTATCCGCATCTAAGTTTAATGTCTCCAGATCTACTTTGCCATACATGAGTTAACAGTAAAAGTGTTTGCGGTTTAGTTGAAAAGTAGTAACGTACTTTCTACATGTTCTTTGCCTCTAAACAGGTTGTTTCAGTAGTTTTGGAAAACTACACTGCTCCACCGCAGGACACAGGGAATCAAACTGACAAGCAAAGTTCTGAAGGTGGTCGATGGGTGCAAGAAGTGCTTCAAGATGAGGGTCATGTTGTTGATGTTGTTGCTCCGGCACAGCCTATGACTAGGATTCCTTCTTGGAGAACGATTGTGAACACTAAAGGCGAATTAAGTGTGATGGAGTAATAATTATGAACTGAAATCCTCTTATCTCTTTTCAATGGTGTTCATTGTCTTATCACCTTTCATATCTCATTATCCTCTGCAGGGAAGACGCCAAGAGCCCTGGATTTTGGTCCAGGGTTTGCCTGAATAACATGGCTAAGCTAGGCAAGGAGGCCACCACCACTAGACGTGTTTTAGAAGCTCTTTTCCGTTATTTTGACAGTGCAAATCTTTGGTCTTCGAAACATGGGCTTGCTTCTCCTGTTTTGAAGGACATGCAAGTTGTAATGGGAACTTTTGGTAATTTCTTTGCTCTTCACTTAACCTGTCACTTATTGTTCTTCAATTAGTCTCTGGTCATTGGACTGAT
The DNA here is from genome assembly GCA_901111285.1 of Corrigiola litoralis. Taxonomy (NCBI): domain Eukaryota; kingdom Viridiplantae; phylum Streptophyta; class Magnoliopsida; order Caryophyllales; family Caryophyllaceae; genus Corrigiola; species Corrigiola litoralis. The sequence goes on along the minus strand of CAAKMY010050950.1, from coordinate 16,033 downwards.
ACCAGTTTCTGATGTAATTGTTCCACAGGCCATAGTACACACTTTTTGTTGTCGATATTGGTCAAGCATTTGGATCACAAAAATGTACTTAAACAACCTGAGATACAGTTGGATATTGTTGAGGTGACCACCTCTCTGGCTGAGCAAGCAGAGGTTGAGCCTTCTGTTTCTCTGCTTGGTGCAGTAAGTGATTTAATGAGACATTTGCGTAAAAGTATACATTGCTCACTTGACGATGCAAACCTTGGTGCCGATATTATCAAATACAACAGAAGATTCCAACAGTTAGTGGATGAATGTCTTGTGCATTTAGTGGCCAAGGTATATTTTTCATCTGAAATCTGCAATTTTTTTATTTTGGAATTTGTTAGAGAATTGGAGATCTGAATTTCTACCATTGAACAGGTTGGAGATGCAGGTCCTATTCTTGATATTATGGCTGTCATGCTGGAAAATATATCTAGTATCATAGTTATAGCTAGGACCACAATTGCAGCAGTTTTCCGGACTGCACAAATTGTAGCCTCCTTGCCAAATGTGTCATATCAGAACAAGGCAAGGAACCCTATTCTTATGGAAAAAATTTGTCCCCTGTTTTAGTAACTATTATGTAAGCCTCAACCTGAAATCTTGTTAATTCTGCTAGGCATTTCCCGAGGCTCTATTTCACCAATTACTCCCAGCGATGGTCCACAAAGATCATGAAACAAGAATAGGAGCTCACCGTATTTTCTCTGTCGTTCTTGTACCATCTTCAGTCGCTCCTCGTCAAAGTTCATCGCTACCTATGTCTGGGAAGGCTATTCCAAGGTCTCTTTCTAGAACTGTCTCTGTCTTCTCTTCCTCTGCTGCCCTCTTTGAGAAATTACGGAAGGAAAGATCAGAAAGCAAAGAGAATGTTCTTAGTGAGGTAGACAACAATGTGGGGATGCTCAATAGATTGAAGTCATCGTACAGTCGATCATATAGTTTAAAGAATCCAGTGATTTTAGAAACAGAGAACAGCCCCTTGAGCAGTTTGAAAGAAGTGGTAGGTTCTAGCGTATCCTATCCGTGGCTTTTGTTTCTTGTTCTCCTTCTCTGTGGTGTTTTTACTTCTTTATTTGTTTTGGTTTTTTCTAATCATTCTAGCCTTTTGGAAGTTTGGGTTTATAAGCAGGTAACAGGTCCCTATTTTTATTTGCACATACATTGTGTGGGTTTAACAATTTGGCTGGCTAGACATATCAAGTGAATTGTTTTTCTGACATATATTGTTGCTTTATGATGGTTACTTTCGACTTTAATATACAGGCAGGAACTTCCCTTAAACTGAGTAGCCGGCATATCACTCTTCTTCTTTCGTCAATTTGGGCACAATCAATCTCTGCTGAAAACACGCCTCAAAATTATGAAGCAATTGCCCATACGTATAGCTTGGTTTTGCTTTTTGCTCGTGATAAGGTGATATATGGATATTGCATCCTTTTCATAATTTTAGTATATATTGTGCATCAAAGAGTACATATCGTTTCTTCCATGATATTCAGAGAAGCATGTTACCGAAGTTGTTTTTGTTAAAGGTTTTTTTAATGAGCTCATTGGTGATGGCCAATTTCTAGACAATTTCCCCTCCTGCTCCTATTATCGACTATTACGACTCTTGTTTTTTACTTCTGTTTTTGTAAATCAGCAGTCTGTACTCTACTCAATTATTCATTGATGTTCTTCTTCTGATTGACCTCATCTGGCTTACAGAGTTCTGGCCTAGAGGCACTAATTCGAAGTTTTCAGCTTGCGTTTTCCTTGAGAGGCATTTCACTAGCTGAAGGAGGTACTTATATATGTATATTTATATATATGTGTGTGTTTGTGTGTGTGTGTGTGTTTGTGTATTAACTTCAACTAAGCTTCATATTTCTTGACCACTATGTATTTGATTTCTCAATTTGAGGTTTTACTTCAGTTACTCGGCCTATGTTTACCTACTTTATTTTTAGTGTCTGTCAAAGAAGGATGGTCAGTCGCAGATGCTCTGTATCTGATCTATTAGTTTAGAAAAACCATTGAACAAATGTTCACTTAGAATAAGCAATTTTAGTACAAGTTGTATTTGAATTGTAACACGGAAGGAACCTAGGCAATGATATCACCTGATATTACTTGTGCTGTATAATTGCACTGTTCTGTTCGTAGATGGAAAATCAAAACTGTCTTGCAGTCTTTGAACCGTGATTTCCCTCTGGGCGGAAATTGTAGCTACAGGGTTCAAACGCCCTAAAAATTAGGCATAGTAGCATCTAAGTGATTTACAGTTGTAGTTGGCCCTGGAATAGATTAGCAAAACAGGGAACCTTTATATCTCAGACCCAACTGCCTGAATTTCTTAGTAGCCATGTACTAATGAATTGCCGAGTGGTCCAGGTCTCCAGGAGTCGAGGCAATTGAACAAGAATGTTACAAATGATAAAAACAGCACTTTGTCAGCCTTTGTTTCTCCTTCTTTCTTGTGTGTGTGTGCGTGTGTGTGTGTGTGTGTGTGTGTGAGAGAGAGAGAGAGAGAGAGAGAGAGAGAGAGAGAGAGAGAGAGTACGTGGAAAACATTTGCTCTGGTAAGTCCCTTTAGTATGGTTAACAAATTGCTGATGCAATTTACTATTAGGTGGTAGGAGAGGAAACATGGAGGAGAAACTCTGCGTCTCATGTTCTTCTTCTTTTGATGTAGGGCCTCTGCCAACATCACGTCGTAGATCGCTGTTCACCTTGGCGACAGCAATGATTATCTTTTCAGCAAAGGTTTATGATATCCAGCCTCTTGTCTCTTGTGCCAAGGCAACACTGAGTAATAAGATGGTATGTCATTGCAGTTGTAGTTATATCATTGTTGTATTTCAGGGACCGAAGTGTGATGTTCTGCTCAAATGCTTTCTACCATTAAAGTGTTTTATGTGCCTTTTCTTTGTTTTAGGTTGATCCATTTCTGTGTTTGGTTGGAGATAGCAAGTTGCAGGCTTTTAACCAGAATGCCACTATAGGATTTGGATCTCAAGAAGATGACAATTCTGCATCAAGATATCTATCAGAAGTTACAATCACGGAGGACCAAACTAGAGAATCCTTTGCTTCTGAGATCGTGAAAAGTCTTGAACAGATAAAAACTGTGAGTTAAAAGAGGGAAATTGCCGTCCTTTTATTTAGTGAAATTATGTTTTTGTTACTAGGAACCTATTATGACTTGTACCTCTTGTATACAGGCTGAAATATCCGCTATAAAAGAGCAGTTGCTCCGTGAGTTTTTGCCAGATGAAGTGTGTCCTCTAGGAGCTCAGATATTTGAGTCTCCTTCCGAAATATATGAAGTTGATTCTCGAGTAAGTGTATGGCAAGATGAGGTAATTACTCAGCACAGTTTCTTATACTTATTGACTAAAATTGTTGTAGCACTTCTAGCAGCCAGAAGACAAACTTCACATTGCTTTTGCTTGTTCAGGCTGCTCCGCTCTTTACCATGGATGATGATAGTTTGCCAGAGAATCAGTCCAAGCAGGAGTTACCACCAATAATCGGAAACCCTGATTTGCTGAGCGTCAATCAACTTCTAGAATCAGTATGTTGCTCTGCTTCTCTTGAAACCATTTCTTGTCACAATATTTATCACTATTCCTCTGTAAAGATACTGGCCTTCTGAACATGGATTATGCCGAAAAGCATGAGGTAGCACTTCCTACTTTATCGGCAAAGATGATGTTGCTGTTTATCTATTGTTCTATGACTATGATATATGAATCACATGTTCTTGTCTTCTGTAAATATGTGGCACTTGTTTTATACTCCATCGATGAGAGATTAATCTTCTGTTCCACTACAGGTTCTGGAGACCGCTCACCAAGTAGGAAGGCTTTCTGTCTCAACTGCCCCTGATGTGTCTTACAAGGAAATGGCCAATCACTGTGAAGCTCTTTTGATGGGTAAGCAACAGAAGATGTCCCATCTGATGACTGCTCAGAGACAAGGAAGCTTGATAAATTTCCATTCAGAAATTGTTGACCCCGAGTCAAACAGTATGGTCCCTCAGTCAAAGGTACTTTGAAATAATTCCGAAAGATTAGCACATTTTTTTGCCTTTTTTTGTCAAGGGGAAGAGCAAGGTCTTTTGGTGTCAAATTTTGTGATATGGTCACCCTTCCTGAATAGTATGATCAGTAATGTCCTTAATCTGTGTTGAAAACATGATGCAGGCAGGAAACCCTTTCCTCGATCAGGACGTCACGTCTCAGCCGCCGTTGCCACCTGTGCCCCCCATCCTAACGCAATGTGCTGCCGAGTTCCAGAACGAACCACAGAACTTTAAGCTGCCAGCATCAAGCCCTTATGACAACTTCCTTAAAGCTGCCGGTTGTTGATAGTTGGCTAAATACCAGTGACTTGAATTACGCTGGCGAAACACTGGACATTCCCTGAAATTGGCCTTGACAGATTGGGTTGTCTCATTGAGGGTTCGCAGGCGCACAAACAGACACAGATCTATCAGCTACTCTTTTGAAGCAGCTTGAATAGTTAGTCCTTTAGATTCAAAATTCCATTTATTCTTTCTTTATTTTGCGCTTGTTCCATTTATTTACTGGTGGATACTGCAAACTGCATTGTATCTTCTGGTATTCTCTCGTCTGTGTATAGATTAATGTATGTACGTTTCACAGTCCATCTGCAAGGTTGGAAATTTTTGCATTGTACAAAGGAGAAACGAGATGGAAATCTTATTTATTCATTTTGTCACCTACATTTTGTGTAATATGTTTGTGTATAGCAGAACTTTAAGTGTATATTTACGATACAATGACATGAAGCGTCTGATCTTTGATAGCACACTGCGATTTACTTGCATTTCACTTCTCTGCGTCTTCACTTTTTTCTGTTTCACCGTGATATCTGGAAGCCACAGAACTGTTCACATCTTAAGGCGCAAATGATATTAACCTGAGTTTCTGTGACTGTCACATCTCTCACTCTCTCAGTATCAGAGCATGCATTTTGAGTAAATTTCTTCCAGCAAGATGGGTTTTGGAAGTTTAATGTGTGAATTCAATTATTCACAGATATCAACTTTTGCAAAGACATGGAAACTAATTGTTTCAGGAAAGTGTCAGCAAAATTTAGGTGGGAAAATGCATGATCACTAGCAAAACCATTTGTGAAGGTCTAAACATCGAATCAAGTTTTCCTCAGTAGTCAACAGAAATAGCCAAAAGCTTATACATGATATAAGAAGGCAAATTATTAGTTATGTACTCGCGGCTAAAACAAGATCTAACCCCAACGCTGTACAGCAACAGATCTCATGCATCACTAGACAACATAAACATGAAGAAGTAAAGTATTAGACCAAAATGAAAAAAGAAGCAAAAAGTAAAAGCTAACATTTTTCTTTCTCTAAATTAAGCCTTATTCACATCATCTTCATCCATGAATCTCTTCCACACAGGATGCTTTTTCCAAACTCGCTCAGCAACCGAGTCAATGGGAATGCCTTTAGTCTCAGGCAAGAGGAACACCACAAACAAGGCCATCAAAACAATCCATGCCGAGAAGAACATGAAGATATAGGCGCGCATGTGGCACAGCATGGACAAAAAGGCTTGAGCAATGAGGAAAGTGAAAAACATGTTGGAACTCACTGCAAACGCAAATCCTGCTGTTCTAGTTTCAATGGGGAAGGTTTCACTAGGTATGAGCCAGCCGAGAGGACCCCATGACCATGCAAAGGACATTACAAACATGCATGTTAGTAGCACCACTAGGATAGCTGCTCCTTTCGGAAGTGTGTTTGTGTCCGTTAACTTTAGTTTCAGAATGATCCCAATAACAGTCTGCAACCATAAGAAAGTTTAAATCAGATGGCGTGAGTAATTGGTACATTTTACCATAAGTAAAGTTACATTATCACAAACACATAAAAGACGGTGTGACCATACATTTTGGTCAGACATATGAGCTTTCAGCATAAAACACATGAGCTTACATATATGAACATATCGGCAAAAAAAAAAAAAAAAAAAGAAGCGAATGTATAGAGAATTACCTGGCTAATGAACATTTGGACACAAGCTTGAAGCAACAACATCCTTCTTCCGACCTTATCAACTCCATACACAGAAACCAAAGTGCTGAACACATTAACAAGGCCAATAATCACCGCAGAAAGAAGTGAACCATCGCTCTTAAACCCTACGGTCTGAAACAAGATTGGAGCGTAAAACATGACTGCATTAATCCCAGTCATTTGCTGGAAAACTTGCATAAGAACGCCAATAACAAGAGGAGGAACACTTTGCTTTTTCCTCAATTCCTTGAAGGGGTGCTTCACTAACTTAGCCTGATGGCATGCCTCCTTGATTTCTTCAAGTTCAGCCTCAACATCGTCAATACCCCTCACCTTCTTTAGGACTACTCTGCCCTCTTCAAAGCGACCCCTTTCTATGAGGCTTGTAGGGGTCTCAGTGATGACAATGGAGCCAATAAACAGCAATATGGCTGGAACAACGGCCAAGCCAAGAGATACCCTCCATCCTATGGGGTGTAAATGTAGAGTTGCATAGTTTACAAGGTTAGCAACGAGTATGCCTATGGTAACAAAGAGTTGGAAGAGAATGTTCACTGCTCCTCTATGTTGGACTGGTGCAATCTCGGACAAAAATAAAGGGACTGCCTGCAAGATTAGTGAAATGATTATGCCATCTGAGTACAAATTCATTTAACAATCTTCAGAATTTCAATATTAACACAAATGAAAGCAAGTCTAGTCTGTAAGACTATTGTTGTCAATTTATGGTCAATTGGTCATGAATCATAAGTTCAAACTGAAATGTTTACTAAAGCATGAGACCGACCTCATTGCCGAAACCAACACCAACACCCATAAGAACTCTACCAATGATGACCATCCAGAGACGCTGTGCTAGGGCACTCAAAGCAGAACCCACTAGGAAAAACACGGACGACACCAATATTGCAGGCTTCCTCCCTTTAACAGAGCAAACTTTCGATGCCACAAAACTCGAAACGAGTGCCGAGAGGTACAAAGATGATGTGAAGAGCTGTAGATATTGGTTGTTATATTTACAGTAATTATTTTCCTGAGCATGTTGTTTCCTTTCGTACACTCTAGGAAAGAATTTGATCAAGAAATCGTCCATGCCTGTCACTCCTCCTGCATTCCATGGATATATAAAAAGTTATGACTTTCATGTATAGAGTTGAAGACTTATAAGTTACGAAGTATAATGTAAGCTTCTTTGGTGTTAAAATCAGTGGCGGATTCAAGGGACAGCCTGAGGTGCACCAACTACTAGTATATACCATACTTATTTGGAAAACGGGTCGAAAATGGTCGACAAATAGTAGAAATCGCTATAAAAAAAGTAAAAAAAAAATAGTAGAGAACTCTAGTATGACTAGCCCATTATTTTGTTCTTATATTCGATTACAATGTCATCCTTTAGGTACGTAATATAAGAGACTATGTACAACATACTAGTCGTTATGAAGAGAAAATATTTATGCGGATATATGTTACTAGGGCATGTATGTTTTTGTGGGTACCTGAAATGCCAATGTCGTAACCAAACATGAGGCCTCCACAAGCTGCTAGCAACCAACAAATAACGACGTAAGGAGTGATTTTCCATGGGAAGTTATCTATTTTATCGACGACGGCAGCACCCATGGCTTGTTTCTTCAGTCTTCACCTTTTCACTTGATGTACGTTGATGAGGGGGCGAGGTAGAGAGAACTAGCTAATCATGTAATATGTATAGAGTATGCATGCTTCTGTTATATATAGTCTGTATGGTAACAAAGCCGATTCAGCATATGGATAATTACATCTAAACAAATCTTATCTTGATTTAATTTCCACCTCCTTAGCAGAAGAAAAGGCAAGTAAACTCGGGTTAGCTGCCCCTATTTTTAGCAACTTGACTTAGCTTTCCAGTCATAACTTCTCATCCAAGTGGTTATGAACAAATATAAGCATTTGAATCATGTGATTTTATTTTTTCATTTTTTCGTGCAGGAATCATGTGATCAAGGTTGTGGATAAGGATTAATTAATTTCAATATATTTGCTTAAATATAGTAGTGGTAACAATATTAACCATAATAATAATAAGGTGAAAAAAAAGGTTTCGGATAAATGATAAAGATTGAGATAATGTGAATAATCTATAAGGTCATTTATACGCATTTTCCTCTCGCACCATGTAATTATATACGGCTTTTATACTTTCTATATTATAAAATTGCATCCTTTTTTTGTGACTCCTTATCTCATGGAGTATTTGATATTGAACCTAGTGATAAAGAGTGTTTAAAAAAAAAAGTAGTGTTAAGTGTTTATAATCATATGTATTATATTATTATTCTTTTTTCTTTTTGGTAATTTTAAGTTCACATTAGTTACATGTCTTAAAATGTAAGACGGAATCTAAGAAAATACCAAAAGTTGGTTGGTGTGAGTGGTAAGGACTCTTATCCCTTAAATAAGTAATTGAAAGTTCCAATCCTGGCTCTTGTGAATGGGTAACCAAACTTGGAAGGGGCTACTACTTTCAGTATCCCAGTCTTCCTTATCCAATAAAATATAACTCCGTTTCACTGCTGATGTAACGATGTTAGCTAGCTTAAATTGGTAAATCGATGATGTAAGTTTAAACTTCTCTGGATCACTTTGGTTTTGCGCTTTTTTAGTTTGAGAAAAAAGCTTGGATCCGGGCCTGGACTGGTCCATTTTCAAGCACTAATGCTCTATGTATAGAATCCGGACGGACCTGTCCATTTTAGGCCAGACACAATGGCCTGACTAACTCGTATTAAAGGGGTGAGAAGTGGAAATAACACCACTGTGCCAAACCCTGTTCCTTAGCTCTGGATTGTATTGCTGCTGCGGATGCACATGTCTAGTATATGAATGTTAGTAATGTCACAACTCACAACTTTGATAACTGTCTCGGAGAAGGGATTGTGGCATTGTAATTTGTGGCAAAAAATTTGCCGAGAAATTTCAAGCATGGCCGCGCACTGCAGGTCCCCCAGTGGTCATGAAAATCTCTAGACGCCAGAACCTCATCATTAAATCCGCGGATTCCCGAAGAGCTGTTAGTTGTCTGCACTGTGGTGATAATTTACTTCCTGACTGTTCCTGTATTTCTTCATGAGGACAGAACTGCAGTTTTTTCCTCTGATGTTGTGGTACCATGATAACTAATAAGTGAGGATTAAGGAGATCAATGCAGGGAGCCAGAAAACGAATTGCTTTTGGTTCTGGTTTGGTATGTGTTGACATTTTTAATATGGTGTGACCAGTTCATCTACGAATACTATAACAGGATTTTGAGTTTATCATTGTATCTTGGAACTTGCTAGGTATGTTGTATGTAAGGCTTTTTTTATTAGTAGCTTATGATGACTGCTAATTACCATAAAAGGTGGTTGTTACGGCATCAGTAGCAGTCAAGCTGTCATTGAATTGGCTCAGTGGCTCACTGCTAGTTGTACGTTTGGCAGGAGCTCTTGCTTGTTCTTTGCTAACGCAAATTGTAAACTTTTGATGTACGATGTGGTCATCGAAAATCTGTATAACTTTGTGAACTGAACTATACAGTTACACAGCCGTCACGCAGAATGATAAATGGACACAATACCATTAACAATAATCCTAAGGGGTAAAACAAAACCCTTATCTTCTTCAAAACTAATCAATCCAAGCAACGATTTGAGCTGATGCTACGAATTTTGCTTCTTGGAAATTCGTCTTGCCCCAATATCAGATCATCAATCTCTGCGCGGAGCGAAGTAGTAATCCCAGAAACACTGCAGGCTCCGGCTCTACATTTTATTCCTTAATCTCTTGAAGCATCTCAATGACCTTTTTCATTTTTGGTCTTTTGGCGGGTGTGCTGTCTGTGCAATGTAAAGCAACCTTCAATGCTGCAAGCATCTCTTTTCTCCAGCCAAATGAAACCGTGCTAAGCTTTGCATCAAGTATCTGCTCCGGTGGTTCTCCCCGTAAAGGTGCATTCTGAACCCAATTCACCAAGTCTGTTCCTTCGCCAAATGCCTCCTCCACGGGTAATCGTGTTGTCAGAATCTCAAGCAAGATGACACCGTAACTATATACATTTCCTGGGGCAGTGACTTGCATTGTGTATGCATATTCTGGTTACCAGAAGAAAAAGGAAAAACTCCAAAGTCAATACCAGGACATCAAGTGTAATGATGATGTATAAGACTATGGATAATTAGCAGGTGGAGAATGAATTTTTAATACAAACCTGGAGGTATATATCCGAATGACCCAGCTACAGCACTGATACTTGCAGTTCCTCTACAAGGATCAAGAAGCTTTGATATCTCAATCTCAGAAACCCGAGGGCTCATATTGGCATCTAAAAGTATATTGCCAGAAGAGATATCAAGGTGAATGACAGCCACGCTATGAAGGAAGGCCAACCCTTCAGCTACTCCAATGGCAATGGATAGCCTTGTAGGCCAGTCAGGTTCATAATCAGGCTTCTTGGTATCTTCATGAAGAAATTGAGCCAAAGTTCCGTTGCTCATGTATTCATGAAGCACGAGGGCAACATCCTCGTAGATGACAAAACCAATGGGTCTCATGAGATGATCATGGCACAAGTTACCCAACCTCTCAAGCTCCCTGATCATCTTGGTCTGGTGGTTGATTATGGTCCTATCCACTGATTTAAGGCTTCTGACCGAAAGAACCAAGCCCGAGGGCATGGTGGCCTTATAAACGGTGCTGAATGTGCCACTGCTTAGCTTGTTCGCATCCTTAAAAGTTGCCTTAACAACAGCATCAAAATCTATCGCTTGCCTGTAGTTATCAATAAAGATGTTGCCTGCTGTGATCAGGGGTTTACTGTTAGCAGTGTCATCCTCAACGTCTACGTCTTTGGCTGATTTTTCCTGTTTCTCTCTCATCATAAACAGCAGAACAACCACAGTCACAGACACGAAAACTGCCAAGCCAGAACCAATAACAGCTAATATGATTCTGTAAGAAACCTTGCGAGGGTAGTTACCCTGATCATCTCCATCAGAGATGCCACAAGAAAACGCCAATGGCTGACCACATAGCCCTGTATTTCCTGCAAAGCTTGAATTTTGGCTCTTTTGAAATGGTATGAAAGCTGGTATAGGGCCGGTAAACAGATTGTTAGAGAAATTAACTTCAAGCAAACTTAACATCCCTTTGAGGGCAGCTGGAATAGGCCCCGAAAGCCTGTTATTAGACACGTCTAAGGAAACCAGCTTGTCAAGCTTCCCTAACTCAGGTGGGACTGGTCCGTGCAGGTGATTGAAACTCAAATTCAGCGCTATCTGTAAATTCTTCAGGCGACCTATCTCAGGCGGAATCATCCCTGTTAGATAATTACTTGCCAGCTGCAGCTCCAGCAGTTTTACACAATTCCCAATCTCATTAGGAATTTCTCCTCTGAGAGAGTTTTGACCCAACAGCAAGAACTGCAATTTCGAGTTGTTGCATACATCCACAGGTATGGTGCCATTGAATCTGTTGTTGCCAAGGTCAAGCTTGTTAAGATTTCTGTTATGCAGAACAGACTCCGGGATGTCCCCATACAGGCTGTTATCTGACACTATCAATTCTTGCAGATTATCGAGCTCACCAAGCTCAAGGGGAATGATCCCCGTAAACCCATTCGAAGCCAAGTTCAGAAGGGTGAGATTAGAGCAACGAGCGAATTCTGAAACTATGTCCCCAGAAAGATTGTTATTGTTAACCTCAAAGTATGTAAGGCTGGTTATATTTCCAACAGTTTTCGGTATGCTGCCTATGAGATCATTGTTCCCAATTCGAATGCTCGAAAGACGATCACAGCTACCTATTGATTCAGGAATAGTCCCAGTCAGTCTGTTCTGAGTAAGCACCAAAAACTGCAGCTTCCCCTTGGAGAAAAGGCTTCCTGGTATGGACCCTTCAAGCTGGTTAGAATGCAGGTTCAACATCTCAAGTTCAGAAACAGAACCCAAACTGTCAGGGATTTCGCCACCTAAAGAATTCTCATAAGCTGCAAAGACTCTAAGGTTGGTCAAATTCCCTACCCACGGAGGGATTGTACCATTCAACTTATTACCAGACACCTGAAAATCCTCCAACTTCACCAACCCCTCAAGCTCCTCAGGTATTTCACCAACAACAAAGTTATAAGAAAGGTTCAATGCTTTAAGATTCCTCAGTTTACCCAACTCCTTGGGAATTGAGCCACCAAACTTGTTTGTAGACAGATCAAGAAACTCAAGCTCAGACAAGTCACCAAAAGCAGCAGGAATTGGCCCTGTAAAGTAATTACTTGAAAGGTCTAACCATTTCAATGCTTTGAGCTCAGAAATGAGAGTGACATTACCTCTAAGCCACCTACTTGAAAGATCAAGAATTTGCACACTTTGGGTGGGACCACAGTGGATTCCTCTCCAGTAACAATAATCTGAGTTGTTAACACCCCATCCTGGCACCCCAATCTCTTCATTAATTGCAAACATTATGGTCTGATCAGGTAGCTCAGAACTCACTGTCTGAGCACTTGACATAAACACAAGTAGCAAAAAACATAAAACTGAGTTTACTTCACTTTGAACTGACCACATGTTTTCTCACTATGCTGTTTGCTTTATTAACTGAAGTTGCCAACTTTGGATAAACTGAAATGAACCAAGATCTAAAGTGAGGATCTTTCATCAAGGGGAAGTGGCAAAAATCATAAAGTGTCAATCTTTAGGAAAACCCAATAAAAGAAATGCAAGGAATCTGATGCATGCTGAGTTTGTTTACTGGGGATGAGTGTTGGAAGTGAAACATTGCTTTTGTCTTAGCAAAGGACATTTGTTCAAGTGTAGAAAATAAAACAGACACATTGATAGCTTTATGGAAAAGAAAGCAGAAAAGAAAGGGGGAGAAGGTGAGAGTAATAGAGTGTGAGTATGAGAGCAACAGACAGTAATGTCTTTTGGTAGTAATTCACGGACCAGGTGTTTCCCTTTGTCCTACGCTCACACTCCCTTTATGTCCTGTCTTACACACTGCCCAGACATGGGCTGCCACTGTCTATGTTTTTGCATGGTTACTTTTATATTATGGCATTCAACTAATTACCACACCCAAAGGAAGTTATTACAGTATCTACGTAGTACAGTATTGTTTTTTGTGATTGCAAATGTCTATTTATTGTACATTCTCGCCAGCACTTCAAATAATTTTTTTGTGAATATAGGGATATAATTTAGGCTTTTTTGTAAAAAAGGACCTTTATAAAACGATTTTTGTGAAATGACACCTCTATAAAAAAAATTGCCCAAACACATCTTTTGAATCAATTTTTTTTGTCTGAAGATACCACTTGACGGATTCCGTCGAGTTAGTTGAGTATTCCGTCAATAATTGTTCGCTAAGCCTAATTCCCCTATTAATTCATCATTACTTCCACTCTAAACCCATATATTTATCTAAACTCACCCTTAACTCATCTCCTTCACATATTTAATTATTCTTCCTCTTCCATCATCCTCATCTATCTCTTCTCCTCTCACTCCTACAAGCTTGGCCCCACCCTACAATTTCTAGTACTTGCAATCTTCTCCCGCTTTTTCCTCTTCTCTTTCCTCGGCCTCCACTCAAACAAGCAAAACACCCAATTTTCTCTAATTTTTTATTGACTTGCTCATACTCATCCCCACTACAAAAAGGAGGAGGCCGGGATGGTTGCCGATGAGATGACGATTTTCGATTGCGGCGGCGGATCACGGCGCGGCGGAAGGAGAATGGGGTTTTTCCTATGGATAGATATAGGTTTCTATATAAGAGAGAAAATAGAGGGAGAGGGAGTAAGTGAGGTGGTAGGAGGAGTGGGGGTGGAGGACCATGCATGGAGATCGTGCTGCTGGGGTAGCGGTAGTGCTTGGTGGAGCCTTCGAAGGAGGTGGTGGTGGTGTCGTTGTCGTCGGGCATGTGTAAGGAGAGGGGGTCGGATGGGGTGGAGTAGGCGTTGTTGGAGGTTGTATTTGTTGCTGGGTTAGTGTTTGTTGCGGTGATGGCCGGTGAATCTGATTGTGGAAGTGAAGGTGGTGGTGGGGTCTATTGGGGTGAGGTTGGGGGTGGAGGATGTGGGGTTCATTTGGTGGTAGGAGGGTGATGAGTATGTGGTGGTGAGTTAGAGAGGTTAAACACTTTTCTTTTTAAGGGTCTTTTAATTTTATGGGGAGTGAAAGAGGGTGGGTTTGGGGGTGGGGAGAGGTTAATTAACAGATCTAGCAACTAACTCGACGGAATCCGTCAAGTGGTACCTTCAGACAAAAAAAATTGATTTAAAGGTATGTTTGGGCAAAAAGTTTTTATAAAGGTGTCAGTTCGCAAAAACCGTTTTATAAAGGTCCCTTTCAACAAAAAACCCTATAATTTAAGGTGTTGATAGTCACTCCCTATTAACACATTACTATGTTCAATCCATGAGAATATTTAGGTACAAATATAGTGATATGTGTATAGCATGGTAACTGAAAGATCGGTCGACCCAATATTGTAACCAATGGTGGAAATCTAAGTTTGTTCATCATATACATCAAAAGGATTTGGTGAGACGGGCTTAAAGGAATTGGTAAACACGCTCAGATGTGAACAATAAAAGATAGATATTTTAAATTAAAAGGTAAAGGTTTTTAATTAAAAGGTAGAGGTTTCAAATAGAAAGATTGACCTTTTAAAATAAAATGAGTGGTTTTAACATGAAAGACATAGGTTTTAGTTTTAAAGATAGAGGATTTAATTTAAAAGGTAGAGGTGTTAAATTAGTTTATAGAGGTTTCAAAATAAAATATTGACCTTTTAATATAAAAGGTTGAGGTTTTAACATAAGATAGAAGTTTTAAAGTGAAAGTTTGACCTGACAAGATCGACGTGAGATCCGCGGTGGGAATGGTGAGAGAGGAGTCATTTGGTGGGGAAGGGGTGGGGGAAATAAACAAGTTTGGGAGGGGGATAAGAGAGAAACACAAATGGGAGATGAATATGGGTTGTGCACATGGGAGCCATCAATGGCGAGTGTGAGGGGCTATTGCATGGTGGGAGAAGGGGAGGGGGCTGCTACGATGGTAGGGGAGGGGCGGGGGAGAGAGAAATGTGTGGGGAAAGAGAGGAGAGTGAGAAACGCGAAGGGAGGGGGAGGGGGTGGTCTAGGAAGGGTTTGATGTGGAGGGTGATGGCAGCTAGGGATAAGGATAAAGGAGGTGGATAAGGTGGGAGGGTATTGGAAGGTGGGTTGAGTTTGGTATTATTATAAGTTTTTGGTGAGACCGTCTCATCCAAATTCTTCTCTATATTCAATCATATTCAAACAAAAAAGGTTTTGAGTTCGTGAGACCCCACTATATGTTTTGGACAAACTATAATTTATATAGCATACTTTATTAAAATTTTAGAACTGTTTTGCTTATGAGTCCATATCGGTTGGGAACATATGACATAATTTGTCAAAAGACCCTTAAATATAAAGCTCTAAAGCTTTTGAATCTACTTGTATATGTGGGCATGCAAGCTATGAGACAAAGGCCGGGTCTCACCCCCCCCCCCCTAGTCAACCCTTTTCTATAAGCAATTAATTAAATTAATTGTCTATTTTTCGTTTCTTTTGACAATATGTGATTTTCACCACTATTCACTAAGCTAGCAATAGTTATATATATTAAGTTCTTTCTTAGAATCATTTAGACTCAGAGTAGCACATTTAACTTTTACGGAGAAAGTTTTGACTTAGTGGTAGAAATTGAGATACTGTGACTGAGCCATAAGTTGGCTAGAAACTTTAATCCAAGATGTACATCATAATTGTATAATACACAACTAGTTTACAACCCCATGGAAAGCATGGGATGGTTATTTTAAAATTTCACTTACTATGAACTTTTTTTACAATTATGTTTTGAAGTTTTTGCAGTAAATTTATTATCCTAATATCGTTAATTATGAGAA
>CAAKMY010050943.1:0-16495 GCA_901111285.1 Corrigiola litoralis | reverse complement strand
GTATTGTTTAACACGTAGCTATTGTGACTAAGTTCCCATCATATAATCGTTTGATATATTAGGAAAATAAGAGATTAATTTTTTCAAATGATTTATGCATGCATCAAGTCCTATAATGAGACGAAATTGTGTCAAAAGATCATTTAATGTTAAATAAACTATAACAATTCCGTGCATCGCACGGGCCAAAAACTAGTTGGCTTTAAATAAGGAACTACATTCAGATCAAGGTGATTCATGCTGTTAAACAAGGGAATTGGACCAAAGCCGCGCTGATTTCAGGCTTTCATTTATTAGGAACTATCTAGGAAATCTGATTTCATTCAACTTCTGATCGGTATGTAGTAGTAGGAACTAGTTAAATCTGATTTCATGTTCAAAGGAGTAGGAACTAGCTAGGAAGCAATCAAGGTCAACTTCTATCATGCGAGAGTTTACTTTGGCATGAAGTGTTAAACTGGATTGTGTCGCTGTGGTTTGCTTCGAATAGCAGTAACTAGTACACCGACAGCCAAATTCTAGGAACGAGGACCCGAAAAAAGTGGGTTCCTCTTGTTATGGTAGTCTGGTCCAAACCCAATCAATTGCTTCATTGGGCAAGTATCGAACAAACTTTCCACCATTCCATGTGAGCAATAAATACATATATGGGTTTATGACAATTATAATGATTCCAATTACGTACGGTGTGTAATTTCTTGGCGTCTACGAGTACTTTACTGAATCGAAATGAAGAGAAAATGGCAGTAGATTATTACTCTCCTCTAATCAAGTTTTATATTTCTTTGTGTGACAGTAGCATTCAAACATTAGTGATTATGTTTTCATATAACAAAATGTGCTCTCTCTTTTATAGCACTCTCAACTTTTCTTTTTTCTAGCAATTATTTTAGAGAGTGCATGTTATATATTTTCGCTCTTATTAAATCTACGAGGACATTTAAAAAAAATATTGAGAATTCAATGAAATCAAAAGTGTAATATAACTGATTTCGGACCGAAATTTGCTAACTGAATTGCAAAGAACTTTACAATTGAAATAAACTAAAAATGCTTAAATAAATTTTAACTAACGGAAAAAAAATAATCTAAAATTAGTGAAAAAACTAATATAATTCTATGTGAGAAGATCATAGCCTACACTTTTTTGCCCTACTGATCTTACATTGATCGGAAAGTTTGCAAAAAGGCCATATGTCTAGAAATTATTTCTATGTTTTAGAGCGTCGATCTATAGTTGTAAGACAAATTATTAGGTGCTCCCAGAAGCATGTGCTCCCATCTTATACTTCTTGTATTTTTATTATTTTTCTTATACAAGGTACAAAATAAACGACAAAAGGTATAAGAAATCTAGATGGAAGCACATACTTCCGGGAGCATGGTGTAGATTGCGTAGCTATAACCCCTAACTAACAATAACTATAGCTATAACTCCTAACTAACAATAACTACACTTGTACTAGTATTTATTTACCCTTTCAAAGTTAGCATTAGCTTCCTTTTCTTTTTGTAGGTTCTTTGTTCTGTCGGTGATTTCCAATATCTGTATTTTATAGAGGAAAACTATTTGCAGGCTTGCAGCAGCCATTTTCTTCTTGCAATCTTCTTCTATCAGATTAATTAATACATAGTGTATCAGAAATTGTATAATTTAGACGGACCATGCATTGGATAACTTATGACTTGAATTGGCCCATCACGTGGGATGGAATTTATTGTGTCACGGATCGAGTTTGGAGGTAATCCGGTCTCAAACTCGAAACCTATGAGTAATGGTCTAAGAAGATTGAGACAAAGAGGTCTCGAACTGGCTAAATTAAATAACTAATGACGGTTCTTTCTAATATGTAAAGTAAACACGAACAAGTGTCTGAATCTTAGTTTTGCTTATTTATTTAATTATAATTATTGTTCTCCACAAGACTAGGCTGACAAGTCCGTATTATATGCACCGCTGCACGCAACTCCAAATCTAAGGTTCAGCTATAAGTTAAGTAAACTATTACTCTAGTACTACTAATTCAGAAGAAAATTAATGAATCAATTGTTGTTTTATCTTGCTATCTCAAGTTTCATGCACAGAAAGTTGTAGGACTATTGCACTCAACGTAGATTAATGAGACTCAGTTACCGCGTGCATAGTCACTAGTTACTTCTTCTGATCTGCGCAGGGTAATATTAGATAACTAATTTATTTACGATTATCTAAGAACCTACCTTAGACTATTTACACATTATCACTTCTTTCAAATTGTCGGGATGCGACAAATTGTATGTAATTGCATAGTACAATGATATATCTTTTACTTTTTAGGGCTACTCAATGATTTATCCGAAAGCATTGAAACAGTGATATGAGCTACAAATAAGAAGCTTGAAAACTATGTACTTTCTTCCCGGAGTGGCCTGCGGTCATGAACATTGAACAGTCTTCTGTTTGTCCATGATCTATTTGTTTCACCTTTTAGCCAACCGCGAATGATAGCCAAAACAAAAATATTTGAACAGTCGAAAAACGCTAGTCTTTTTGGTCTTTTCGGAAATATCCTAATCATTTGAGGTCTTGTGGTTTCGGTAAAAATTTAAGGCTTCTATATATACAACATAAACTTGCATTGTAACGTCTATAGTTAAGCTATAACATTACGGCTCCTATATCTCATTGTCAATTTTTTTTAGTGACATCGTTGTCATATTTTATAGTACTGCTATAGAACTTATTGCAAAAAAGTAGTTAAGTAGGGTTCTAACTTTTACTAGTTATGCCTATGAACAACAAAACTATGAACAACAAAATTTGTAGTTTCATTATCATATTCTATATCAAGATGTAGTTACGTATTTGTTTGCTATATATCATAAATTTAAGCATCTGATAGCGGAACTTACCGACAGTAGCAGACCTGAAAGTGGTCCATCCATCAATAACGTTCCTATTTCCCTTGATCATAGTCTTCCCAATGCCATCTCCTAAGAACATGATATTAATCTTCTTCTTATCAACCTCAATATTCTCGAAATAAGCTCCTGCCTTTATGTAGATCACAAACCGGGTAGTGCTTCCATTTGGTGCGGCTGACACTGCCTCTCCTATGGTAGTGAAGTTACCGGAACCGTCCTTCGCCACCACCAAGTTGAACGAGGTAGTCCCGTTTCCTGAACTGCCACTCGCCGTCTGTAGGAGCCTCCGGTCCTTCTTCTTCATCCAGGCCGGGAACCCGGTACGGTCTACTCGGTTAGCTTCTTCAAAATTATCGTTGTACGGGCTTGATTTTGAACAATGCCGAGGTCCTTTAACCTTTTTCAGCATGACAATGGAGTTGCTAACGTGGTGGGATATGTTGAACAAACCAGGTTGGATGTACTGGCGTATAGTCCGGTTTGCTCCAACGGCAAACCCGTCTAAGCAAGTGTACTGGTTTGTTATGGCCGCACTTAATAGTGTCACCATCTCCGTGTAATGGCGAGCGGGACCACACCCGCTCACCATTTCGGAGTAGACTTTCTTGAGCTCGTCCATTGTGGTGTCTAGGAGCTCCATACAGTCCGCAAGGCCGTGCTCCTGGATAGGGCTGAGTATGCCTTTGTTGGCGCACTCAAGGCCCGTAACATTGGCAGTCGAGGCTTGGACCTCGCCCTCTGTTACATTGAGAGTGTGGCACAGAATCTCTGACATTGATTTCTTGTGAAGGTTTGGGATGGTTGATAGAGTAGACACACAAAGATCAGGGTAGAGTGTGCCATCGCAATGGGATTGCGCGATTTCAAGATGATTTTGAACGTGGAGACGAATGTGGGTTTTTTGGGAAGTTTTCAAGGTTGGGAGTGCTACTAGGAATATGGTAAGAATCGAGATTGGTACGAGTATGAGCTTGGCTTTTCTCGGTATGTTCATTTTTCGTTTGGTTTGAACTTAAAGGAAAAAAGAAAAGAAATGAAGTGTGTAGAGTGTGTGGAGTGTGGTGGAGTGAAGGATGAGCAGGCGACGAAGGCAAGGAGAATGAGCGCTATATATACAAAAGATAAGGTGATTGAGACTGTCAAATTAAATGAGGAGTAATTGTGATTTATTATTGCATCTGCAAACAGATTGTAATCAGATCTTCCAGGGAACAGCATCTCAGGGGGGCTTTGGGTGATACTTGAGGCAAGCATCATGTGCTACTATACTTGGGTAATTTAGAGTCCAGTTATTTGTGTATGGCCAAATATACATATAAGCAGTGGGTGAAAAGACTATAGTACCCACCCTTAAGTAGCTAAATAATTCAACTAGCCTCCCTTAGTAATCATAGTTAACCCATTAAATTATATACACAAACATATTCGCCCTTTCCTTTCACTTTGGAAATGACAGGCATCCTCCCCCTTAACATGCGATCAGTGGCCAGTGCCGCATCCACGAAACCACGAGAGTCAAAGGCTTTCTTAACATCAACCTTAATAAGCACTTTAGGAGAAATATGTTTCCAGCATAATGCTTAAAGAGATCATTTGTCAATAGAATGTTGCTATTTATATGCCTACCCTTGATGAAAGCAGACTGTTCCCCAATAACAAAAGACTATAGCAACAAGAGATGGGCCTAAACTGTGAAACATCTGAGGCCATATCAGATTTAGGTACCAAAGTCAGCAAGGTTGAGTTAACCTGTTTCAGGAGCTTGCCTGTGGAGAAAAAAAATCAAGTATAGCCTCATAAAAGGAGTGCCAACTACAGACCAAGCACTCTTAAAGAACTTGGAGGTAAAACCATCAATGTCAGGGGCCTTGTTGCCACCTATACTGAGTAGACCTTCTTTTATTTCCACCACTGAAATAGGCTGAGATAGAAAGCACTGCTGCTCCACACTAAGGACAGAGGCACTCTCCATATAGTCCAATTGAGCATCAAAAACATAATCCTCAAACCCCATCAAGTGCTGGTAAAAGTCAACAAAAGCCTCACCTACTCCATAACACCATGTATGTCCTGAATACTGTTGATCTTATTTCTACACCTTCTATCAATCAACTTAGAGTGGAAGTAGGAAGAGTTCTTATCACCAAACTTGACATCTGAAATTTTAGCTCGTTGGTAATAGAAACTGGCCTCCATATGCTGAAGTTTAGCATATTCAGACAAAAGTTTCCTCTCTTGCTCAACAAGGCTTTGGTCTTTAGGACTTAAACAGAGTCTAGTCTGAGTCTCAAACACAGTGCTTCTACAATCCTGCACTCTAGAAGAAATATTAAGAAATTTCTTGAAATACAGAGCTTTTAACTCTTCTTTAAGAATTATAAGCCTTTGTAGAAAGCTGAACATTTTAGTTCCAGAGACCTGGAAACTCCACACTTTCTCAACAAGAAGAAGGAAAGAAGGATCTTCAGTCCAAGCATTTGAGGAATTTAAAATGCCTTGGACCATAACATCTATTTTTAGTAAAAGAAATCAGACCTGGAGAATGGTCTGACACACCAGGAGCTAGAAAATCAACCACATCAACCAAACCACTTTGAAACCACCTATTACAACAAAGAACCCTGTCCAATTTGCACCAAGTTCTGGGAGCTCCTATCCTACTTATTACACCATGTCATATTACATCCCCCAAAAGGTTAATTTGAAAGGCCAACCTGCTGACAACACTCAACAAAATCCCTTATATCAGCTGCATCAGGGTCAGAATGACTGATTCTTTCATTAATATTGAGGACAACATTAAAATCCCCAAATTAAATCCAAGGCCGATCCATCTGCAAACTCTTATGACAAAGATATTGCCACATCGCCTTCCTTAATCCCCCATCATTGAAAGCATATACAACAGTCACAAAAATCTTTAACTTTTCTTACTTAAGACTACAATGAATAGCCTGAGCAGAGCCGCCCACCACTCTAACAGAAACTTTGCTAGGATCCCAAGCTAGCCAAATTCTATCATTATAGTTAAACCTATAATTTGAGCAAAATTCCAATTTTTAAAAATTATCTTTGCAATGGCATGAGCCTTATTCTCCTTGACCCTAGTCTCCAGGATACTAAGAAAACCTAATTTGTTCTCAACAAGAAACTTCCTAATTTCTTGTTATTTAGAGGCTGCATTTAGCCCCCTAATATTCCAAAAGGCAATATTCATCCCGTAGGAAACATGTCAAATCCTTCTCCCAAACCATCAGCCATATCCTTAACCATAGCAGATATACTACCATCATCAGGTAACCCCATAAAAGTCCCAATCTTATTTTATAATATTACCCCTTTAACATAAACTACAAAACACATTAAACTTAAAGCTCAATGCTGTTGAATTGGTAAAAATCTCATTTTAAGTTAATAACTCACTATTTAAGACAAAAGATTACGGGGTGCATCAAATTTCTTAAGTGCGGCCGTCTTATCCAAGAGTCACACATTTATCGACTAAACATTTTGTAATTATTGTGTATTGTATATTTCTTTTTAATGTTTTTAGGGGCCTGATTTTCATTTGTAGCACAAGGCCTCCAAAATGTTTGAGACGACCCTGCTGATTAATCCTACAAAAATTTCTCTTCATCCATATACAATAAATTACACCACAAAACACAACATTCACCATCATCCTTTGAAACCTGCTACCTCCTTTCCTCTTAAAACACCATTCAACACCCATTCCTTTCTTGACTCTAATCCCCATCCAACCTGCCAAGAACTTTACACATTTAAAATTGCAATCACACCCAAAAAAGAGGTGACCATGCTTCAGCATTGCACAACAGACATATATCATCAGTACAAACCCCAAATTTAGCTAACTTATCTCTGGTCTGTAATCTGCCCAAGCAACACAACCATGTAATAAAATTGTGCTTAGGCACATTGAATATGGACCAACTAAAATGATGCCATATAAGTTTAGGCCAAGTATGTACCAATGAGGAAATCATACCATGTTGCCATTGTATAAGCTTCATATTTGTCTAGCCATTTATCTACTACATAACCAGCTAACATCTCCCTCTTAATACAACATATCTTCCAGAAATACCAGCTTCTTTCCAAAGAGGGTTGATATTCCCTCCAGCTCACCCCTTTCATATAAACATGATTTACCCACTGAATTCACAGTCTAACAGCTTTGAAAGTAAGCAGCCAGGCATATTTCCTAATCAAAGCCTTATTCCACAAAACTGGTTCCAAAACCACCATATCTCCTGGGTTTGCAAACATTGTGCCAAGCAACCAAAGGAGCTTAAATGTACTCCTCGTTCCCCTGCCATAAGAAATTTCTGCAAGCTACTGTATTTTCCCCCAAAACAGATTTAGGAAGTATAAACAAACTGGTCTAGTAAGAATGTAGATGAATAAAGACACTATTTAGAAGCTGCAGTCTACCCATATAAGAGAGTTTTCTAGCCCCCATTGTTTTTAGAAATTCACTTACCTTATCGAATCGATGAACAAACACCAAGAGCTACTTATTTATTGAATAAAAATCTTCTAAACGAAGTATAAATTGAAGTACAGTAAAGTGCTTTAAATAATTACTCAACTTTGAGTTTAGATAAATTCTACCCGATCCTCTTTAAGCTCGAGTAACAAAACACTTAACTACATAACTTAACACTCTTAAAACCTTTTCCTTGACTTAATAATTCATGACCATAACGGAATCTAAACTTTCACCATAACTTGATACTATACACACTACAACTCCCCATCATCAACTAACAATGATTAACAACTAACCAGTATTTCAGTATTTGGCCCCCATGAAATTCACGGGGTCTTTTCATGATAACTTTTTCGTGAATTATTTTGTAGTATTTTTAGGTCATATTTGTTGCATTATACTACTTTATATGTATAGTTTTAGTGTAGTATCATTGTAGGAAAAAGAAATTTAAAATGAATAATATAATTAATGTTATTGATACATATTAATTATTTTTGAGTTAATAATAAAATATGGTAACATTATGAATGAAAAGAATAATAAAAATTATTTAATGTATGCTAAGTTGGCGATGACATGACAATGACGTGGCATTACAGGTGGCAAGCTCATGGACTTGCAAAGCCTTTTAATAGATATAATAAAATAAAATAATATAGATAATTTCAACAACTACAAGCATTATTACCGACATAAATCAGCAATCAAAACCCGAGCGACAAAGCAACAACCAAGTAGTAGCAACTACCACCACCACGGCAAGGTGGCAATAGCCACTACCGCGCCACTGCTTAGAACAGCTGCGACATGGCATGGTAGCGGTACCAAGCTACAACTCTTGACCCAACAAACGGATACTAAAAATAAATAAAACGGATACTTTGAAACAGTAGTATCGGATACTAATAACCGGATTGGATATTGAATAATGGAAACCGATAAAAGCCAACAACCACATGCCTTTCATCAACATTTCATCACAACATCTTACTAAAACCTAAAAATCCATTAACAAACAATCATTTACATAAAATCTCAAGCATTACATAAACCCATAATAGAAAAAATATGCTAGAAAACTCATTAAAACCCATTAGATAACATAAAGTTCACAACTTTATATCACCCATGCATGTTTGGTTAGCCTGTTTTCTCACTCTTGGAAAGGAAGTCATTATCCCACTCCATTTCTAATTGTTTGTTTCACTCTTTTAATTTTTTCACTCCCTTTTAATTCTTATTGGATTCCCCCTAAATGAAACCCTCCTCCCCTTAAGATTTCGTTCCATTTTCCTCTCTTTACAACTCTCCCCAACCCACCTTCATTTTCCTTCCACCCCTCTTTCTCCTCTTCCGCACCTCCGCCCCTACTCCAGCCACCTGTCACCGCTGTCCACCTCTGCCGCCATTGTCATCGTTGCTCCACCACCCTCCTTTATCCTCTCCCTACAACTTCTTCCCCACCTACACGTCGCCTAGTGCCTTACCTCATTCACTATTGTCGTTCATCCGGCGAAATCCGTATTTCCGACGAGATTGATTGGTCGTTATCAGAGATTCATCAGATCTGACTAACTTTTCCTTGCCTCTGGTTGGGTCCGGGTCCGAGTTTGAGTGAGTCGCTCAAAAGGGGTGGCAATAGGTACAAATTAAACGGCGAGGTTAGTGGTTGTCTGTGACGGTGGTCAATTTGTTGGTGATGGTTGTCTCCAAAGTTGGTGAGATCGGAGAGAGATAGGGTGCTTGGGGGGGGGGGGGGAGACACATAGGGAAGAGGTGAGTTGCAAAGAATATTTTACCCTTACGAAAAGAATGACTCCTTGTAACAAACCAAACACTTTTATCAAGTAACAACTTTTGTTACCATTCCACCCCTCTAACCGATTCCATTCCCTTTTTCATTCTAGAACTTAAACCAAACGACCCCTGAGGTTTTAAAAGTGTCTATTTGATGTCAAAGTAACATAAAACAACATTAAAAAGGTTTAGGATTACTTACATAGTCTTAGATATAGATTCTTTATGATCTAGAGCGATATTAGGAGGCAACACTCTTACTTGTCTTTTGCCCTAGGAATGACGCCCAAGAAGAAATGAGTGTATTTTATTTTTTTTGAATGTTGTAAGTGTCCAACGCAAAGAGAAGGGAGAGAGAAAAGTTTTTCTTTTGCCTTCCTCTCCTTTTCTTTAAAAAAAAATGCCCTTTTTGTTTTCTTTTAAAAGTCCAAAAGAGATTAGGATTATTAAAAATCCTAATTAAATAAGATGTGTATAAATAGGTGCAATATAGAGATTAAAACTTTATAAACTTTATAATATATACCTCTTTAAAACCATAAAGTTATTAGTTAACGAATAACTCAAATAACTTATAAATTACAACAATAGTTCTTAAATAATAATAGTAGTCTTTAAAATATAATAATCCCAATAAAATAGTGACTGTAACACCCCAAATTTAAGCTACCTGTTTAAATCTTTAATCACATTCATAAGCATACTTAATGTTAAGAATTTCCCGTATTTCGATCTTCATTTTCTTTAATAGAACATCAAGGTCAACCTGCATAAAAGTAATTCAACGCTGTAGCGGAAACCTTTAACGCCCTCTGGGGTCGTTACCGCCATATTTGTCTATATCCGACAAATGTCAGGCTCATCTCAATAAAACCGCAAATAAATAAATTATTACATTAAAACTTTCATAAATAAATTTCTCCAAATGTCCAACTATTACAAAATCCATCAATAGAAAACAAATGAACGATTTACATCATAACTTCCAAAAACAACTCCTCGTGAGTCCCGTCTTCATTCCTTCCATATCGAGTTCTCCAATATTCATCTCGAATAACCTGATCAAATATCAAACTGCTCCCCATTAGAACCAAACATTTCAATAAATCATAGCAGGCCCACCAAAGAAGGATAAGTGGACAAAACACACAAACAAACAAATAGCAACAATGCTGAGTAACTAACATACTTGACTCTCACACAGTCACGTATATGAAATCATAGGTACATGGTACATCTTACACAAATAGACAAGTCGTCATACCTCAACATACGTATATTCCACACATCATTTTGTACATACGGTACAAATCAACCCAGCACACATTCACACACACCACAATTCATGTGTATTCAAAACACATTCACTTGGCACATACAACACAAGTCGTCTTATCACACGTATATTCCATGCACATTCACTTGTCACATATCACACAAGTCATTTCAGCATACATGTATTCCACGCACATTCACTTGGTATACATCACACAAGTCATCTAAGCTCACGTGTAATCCACACACATTCACTTGGTGCACACCACACAAGTTATCTGAGCACACGCGTATTTCACACACATTCATTCAAACACACTCATCAACATGCGCCATTCCATGGCACAATCCCACGTTTTACCATCCCGGAGGACTATATTGCAAACCTAGAAATATACTTGCAATCGCGCATGTCCTACCCATGCTCTCCCGCATGTCATCCTATGTCCACGGGACATAGCTCACAAGGATATACCATAATCCTCCTAGACACAACCTCGATATGATGTCGTCAACGAGCAATCCTTAGTCATACACAAAAGTAGACTAATGGTTAAATCACACATTAACCAAACCATGACCTTAGTCATCTCAATCAGGGCATTCGATTATACTCTTTTCGATCCTCTAAACCGTAGTCAAATCAAACATTGACTACTCACGAAGGGAGCGGACTCATCACCTAGACACTGATCTAACTTAAGCGAGAAGCTCTCAAGCGAGCCCTTGCCCACGCGCTTAGCCGCGTGAGGAAGGAGATTAAAATACCACCTCTTTCTCTTCTAATCCCAAGGTTAGGAACTCCCTCTTGCCTCTATAACCTGATCACGGTTGTAGACCGGATTCACATTAAGGATACCCAGACACACCTTGTTGTAGTCATATTCTCATATACAACTACCTATGGCTTAGGCACAACTCCGCTATTGGCCTGACACTTTTTGGAATTCCCTTGCATGTCGACGCCACCTGGTAAGTCATAATCGAATCCCTTTTTACAACATTTCACATTCTACTCACAATTCCCCTTTACCCCTTCCATGACTCCAACTGAGTCTACTGGGATACATCTTTTTTAGGTTACGTTAGTGTTAATCCCTAACGATATTATCCATTCGCCACATCGTACCAAATAAAATCATCATCATACATTATCACACATCACAAACAACCACTCCACACTCTTTACCGAGTGCACACACGATATCACACCATACTTAACAAATCACACATCATAAAACAGCCACTCCATACTCTTTACCAAGTCCACACACAATAACACAGCATCTCAACATACTCAAAAAATCGCACACATGCGCACACACATACATAGTCACTTTCGACTTAAGTATAATATCCGACCAGCTGTGTTGTGTGATTTTTCCAGAATTTTGTACAACTCCGAATGATCAAATTTTTGGTAGGTAAGTCCATATCAGTATTAAGAAGATCCACAAAACGTTTCATAAATTTTGGATATCAATAAGTCCACGAAATACAGACTATACTGGAATGCCCCCAAATAGTTCAAAATCACAACTTAATAACTTTTATACTTTAAATTCATGCTCAAACTTCCACTTTCATCAATTAATTGAATCAACCTCATTTGCATAACCATACTCTTAAAAATACAGTAGAAAATCAAATTCAAACATGGCTTCAAACCACACTTTATCGACCAAAACGTGGATTCACCAATTTCGATATAATTTGCTTATAAAATCTCTTCGGAATCACTTTCTTAGCAAATATATGTTTGAATCATATATTTTTAAGAATCATAAACAAATAGATTTCATGAATAAGAATTTCACATTTTCCATCCAAATGATCGAAAATAGATTCAAGAATATAATCACTTATGTAAGCTTTCCAAATACTCAAAATCAACACTAAACCGTTTTCAAGCTTATAAGTCAATGCTTAAAAAAACTTATATAGTGTCAAACTCATTTAAGCACTTATAGGCTTAAAAGAAAGTATAGTAAGTCTTCCATAATTCAACCTTGCTTATAGTAGCAAGTAATCGCTCAAACACAAGATCACAAAAATATAATATACTTTATTTATATGATCTTATTGTCATGCATTAAAATCATTGAAAATAATTCCCTTCCAAATGCTCTTTTAAAAATCATGTCAAAACAGATGGTATAATTTCAAACTCATCATTTTCCATTCCAATGCCATTTTACACACCCATTTCATAAAGCTTGCCCAAAACTTCGCCAAATTCCACTAGCTCACACTAGTGATCTTTTAAACATCATTTTCACCAACTTGGACTTATTTACACAAAAATCAACCTCATCAACACTTAGACAATATTATATATAATGCTCATTCATACATTGACGTACACACGAATCGAATTCAAGCAAACCAAGCTCACATTCAAGCAAACCGAGCACACGTGCAAAATCTACCATGCTACAGTGTATGATTTTTTACATAATTATTCACAACTCTGATTGAGCTGAAATTTGGTAAGTAAGTCCACCTTACTGTCATCAATGTCCAGTAAAAATTTCATAAATTTTGGAGCAAAAATCGTTGATAAAACAGCGACAGTTTTACAAGCTCTCAAAATGATCTAATTTCGTACTTTGCCAAATGTTCGACTATAAGTCACTCAAAAACTTGAGCTTACATTTTCTACTATTTCCAAATCATTATATGATCAAAATACAGTAGCATTTCATGTATAAAAACCTCCTCAAAACCCACATTACTCAATCATTCATTAAAATCACCCGATTTCACCATTTTCTTGAAAAATGCCAAATTGATCCAAATAAGGAGGGAATAATTTACAATCACTCAAAATCCCTCAAACCATGAATTCGGCCAATCAAGCATAAAGCATAATCATTAAAACCAAAATCCACACATCACATAAGCCACGGGATTAATCACAATCACACCAAATTTACACACCAAAATCTCATATTACGCCAGTAGCACCATACACTCAATCTACCACCATTTTCACATATATATACATAATACTTTTATAAACACCTTTCAAACACAACAAATTAAGTTCATAAAAGAATCCTCACAACCTCCTTTAAATTCATGACCATGTCATACCCACGATCAAAATTGATCATAGCACACTTTGTATGTCATCACACCACACTTAAACCACCAAAAACAATATCATTCAATCATCAAGTGATAAGAAGTATTAGTTACCCATATTAAAAATATCCACCCATGGCTTCTAATCAAACCATATAACTTACAGCCAACAAGTCAAATACGAGTCTCCTAGCAAACGTAGACTCTTAGAAGTACTAGCAAAACCATCGCTAGAATTTACTACTTGAAACCTTGTCAAAACCATAAGTTATGATCATAATTCTCTTATCATTCCCATACTATCAAAATCATACTCATAAGTTTCAAAAGTCACCAATATCATCCTTTAAGGGGTTCTAAGGCGATAAGATAGTTCTCTAACGAACATAAAAATAGCAAATATCAATCCTTTAAATTTATACATCTCCCAATACCACCAAAATAGCAATTCTCATCCTCTTAGAATCATTATAAGACTATTAGCCATGATTCTAATCCACTTACATAGATAATATAACAAAATATTCAAGTTTCACCAAACCCGTATAGATTATATACTACCAACTTAAAACATGCACAACTTCTTCGTTTCTACTCCGAAAATTGCGTGCGAGTACTCCATTTTATAGGGAAAAACCTACCAAATATCTAATCTATTCAACATTTCAACAACCATAACTTGCCCAGAATTGCATATTTCGAAACTGCACATATAAGCCCCAACTTATTCCTTCTCAAAATCTATACCAATCCACAATTCAATCAACAAGAACTAGTAATCTATCACATACACATCAAGGAAGTGAGAAAGTTAGTTACCTATCACCAAGCTTAGCGTAATTTCGGCAATCGACATCACAACCTCCAATCTTCAATTCTCTATCCCTGAACATCATCGTAAGCTCACTATATACTCCTTAATTCGCATATTATACCAACCTTGCAACAATTACACATCAATTATTAGAAAAACCCCTTTTTGGATTTTTGAATAACCCTAACCAAAAATCATGTTTTAAACTTTAAATACCCAAAATAAGTAAGGAAATGATAATGTCTTTACCCATAAACAAGTGGGTAGCGATTTTCGGCAAGAACGGGGCGGGAACGATACGCGAAAGTCGAATTTTTCGCCCAAATGGGCTGCTGCCCGGATGAGGAAAACCGAGGGGAGAGAGAGCAAGCCAAGGGGCGGCAATGGTGGGGCTGCCACGGTGGCTTCCGTCGGCATGGTGGCCAGAAATGATGAATGTTGATAGTGTTAGTGCGCTAGGAGGAAGTGAGAAAATGAGAGTCAAGGGAATGGGGAGTGCGTGAGGGAGATGAGGAAAATGAAAGGGTGAGTGGGGTGTTATGGTGTCGGGTGAGGGAGTAAAGGGAATGGTGAGCTAACGGCTTGAGTGTAGTGTCACAATAAGGAAATAACAAATAGGTGAGTGTATTTGGGGTCTTATTTACCCATTGAAATATTATATATGGTCTCCTTTTAAAAAAATCTTGGAATTAAAATGGTTACTAAATTTTTGTTTTGGCCCAAAATATAATATATCATCCGTGGGCTTAAAAATACAAAAATGATAGCACCATATTTTATCCTCCGAAAAATAATAAAGTCGTTAATTAATATTTTAGGTCACTGAAAACCTCGTTTGAATTTCATAAATAATCCTTGCCCCTTTAGTAAGGAGAAAGTATATAAAAAATCACGCCGTCGACAAAAATATATTATTATAACAATTTTTCGCACTCACGTGCAATATAAAATAAATCTCCAAAATATAAAAGTAGCGACTAAACTCATGTTAGTTTAATGAATCAAGCAGGTTAATCCTCGAAAATAACAGTGACACTCAAAAGTCCTTAGATTTTGGGGTATTACTTGCAAGTAAATTTCTTCCCGAGAGTGTTGTGCCTTTAAGTCACTTATAGGCTTGTAAAGGGGGCACTGCTCACAAGTCAAAATGTTCCTTTAATTCATTCTTGAATTTTTAGTAAGAGGTTTCTTATATGAGTTTTTTGGAGAAGGTTTTAGTTCGAGGTGTAAATGTTTCTTAATTATAAGTTATTATTATTATGATCTCGTTTATTCTCAGTTAAAGGCTTCTATTATAAAAGCTTTGCAAGTTATTTCTTGCATGCGCATACGTTGGGGTCTTATTTCTTTTATGTACGAAAACGTATTCACACTTTTGGCTGATATTATACCGTCATATGTGCAGGGTTTGAAGAATAGCTATCTTGGGGATGAGCTAGCGAGAAATTAACATATATAGCTTTTAGACTTGATTGATTTATGCTTCTGTTAGTAGCACAAGAACACTCAAGAGGGTGGGTGAATTGAGTGTTGACCAATTTTAATCGTTTTTAAGGAAGTTTAAGCAAAACTCAATTCTTATGCACCAAGATATAAATCAATGGTAGAAACCTAATAAAGACATTGTTCACTTCTTACAAATACAACACAAAGTATGCACTTATGGATGTAACTTAATGCTACGTGTAACTCAATCATCTATAAGCACATATAAACGTGGACTATGATGGATCATTGTGTATCGGACTATGAATCAATAGATATGAAGGACCAACAACATATATGTATTGTTGGTGCTGATACTGGTGCTAGTTATACCACAAAAAAATACCCATATGTATTGTTGGTGCTTGTGCTGGTGCTACGTGCAGTTAAAATGAAAGTAACATAACAACTATACAATATTCCGGATAGATCATGCATGTACTAGTGATGCATATAAGTACTCTTTTTTGTAAGTGATATTGTAGTGGTGGCAGTGATGGTGCAACAATATAAAACAAACGCAAATAAAGCAATAACAAATAAACACACAGATTTACCGAGGTTCGACCTTAAAGTAAATGTCTACATCCTCCCTTTGCCTCTCTTATCCAAATCCA
>CAAKMY010050937.1:0-21815 GCA_901111285.1 Corrigiola litoralis | reverse complement strand
CCCTTAGGGGATTACCTTCTAATAAGCACAATGGCCCTCAAGAAAAGGGTAAATCACCCAGGAACCACTTTAACAAGGATAGCTGGCTACTATTCAAAATTAAGCTAGGAGCTCCTACATCCCAGGGAATTGATTAGTTCTACTTCTCCCACATGCTCATCATGGCTCAAAGCCATATGAAAGCAGATCATGCTTCTCCTTGGAACTTCACTTCTCAAAAATCAGAGCGTTTTCTTTTCTTGACTTCATATGAGCGACGGAGCTAGGATCGACACTCTACAAGGGCCAATAATATATAAAGATAGTCTACAAATTCTACTTATTGCAAAAGTAGTTCTTAACAAGTTTATTCTGAAAATCTTCTCAACTTTTGAATTGTTTAAACAAAATGTAATCAAACGATAGAATAATATCTCAAATGCATCCTTCTAGGCCACGCACACAACAAAAATTCTCAAGAAAGAGACATCCTCTTTCAGTAAAAAAATTAAACGAATGAGACAGAGACAAAATGAAAAAGATAAAGGCAAGAAAGACCCTTGGGAAGGCCATAGAACGATGGAAAGGGAAAGTACAGACTCACTATAAAAGCTGCATAGAGATTTGATCTCATGATCCTTAAATCTTATAACCTTGTAATAGGAGCATCACCACTTTATCTACAGGTTATGGAGTGCCGGTTGAATAGTAAAACCACAGCAGAGGCCAAGGCCCAGTTTGGCCTGAATGAGGCCTGTTCTTCATACAAGGTAGGAAATGAGGAGGCAGTAAGATATTGGGATGACAAGTAGAAACAATGAGTAATATGCTGTGTTATGCTACGAGTTCGGATTTCTGCGCTAGTCAGAATTCATGGAATCTTTTCTGGAAGAGACCACCATATGAGGGGCGATGGAGGTTGGGGATGCTAGAATGTGGAAGGGTGATCCTTTGGTCATTTTCAACTCGTCGGGTGCTTTCTAGTAGCTTGATTCTGGACAGTTTTTGGACATGTAAAGTTCCTCTATAGGTGTGCACTAATTTGATGGATAGTGGCCCTGAGTAGAATTAATACTTAAGAAATACTCCTGCAGACCAAATATGGCCATTAGCCCAAATATATGCGTTACGTGCAACAGGCAAATCTACAAATCATCTATATCTATTTGTGATGCGGCATATGCAATTTCGGTGTGATTATGCAGAGGAGTGGGTATTTCATCCTTGAGTGATGAGCTTTCTTAATGTCCATTTTTGTGGTATAAGTCGTAAAAAAGAGCGCAAGTTGCTTTGGCAGTGTGCGATGTTGGTTTTGTTCTGGTACGTTTCTCGCTTATACTTGGGAATGTCATTCTTTGCACTATGTATGGAGGCATATAGTTTATTTAGTGCCTTTATGGGCTAAGGCTTCTGGTGCTTTCAAAGGCACTCGCAATTACTATTCTTTATGGCATAAGGCTTCTTCTGTGAAGAAAGTACTTGGTCTGAAATCCCCCATGAGCAAAGAAAGATTCTCAACAACACAAAATTGTGAGCTTAAGCAATGTGACAGTCTGCCACCCTAACCTTCATCTGTTGGGATATGTATCTTTATCTTTATCTTTTATTTTTTGGAAAATACCTCATTCTATAGTCAACATAAATCTTATAGTAGGAAATAAGAGGTACCCTGAATCCTCCCAGATTGATAGAGAAAACAGATGACGTTGAATGTAGTCTGAAACACCATTGAAATCTTTCCTGTAAATCTCAGCTGACACTTCCAGTGCATCTCTAAGAGTTCGCATGTCATTTCGGTAGAATGCACGACTAACGACTTCTTTTACCTGAGAAAAAAGCCATATTGAACTGACACTTCAAAAGAAGACAGAAGACAGGATAGCTTCACTAAATGCTCAGAAGGAGGCTACAAGATTTGTGAACAAATCAAGAATTGGATCGAAAGGTATCTTCAATGATTTTGTAGAACATATCACTGCATACAAATATAAGTTAATCATGCTATGCATATTACAATAAGAAGCCTGAGAAAAGTGGAAGCCCTTAATCACTACGGAGCACAAAAACTCTGTTCCAGCAAATATATTTATATTTAGTATCCAAAGAAAAGACATTTTACCAGTTCTTTGACAGCGATAAAAAGTTTCTCAGACAATTTACAGTTCCATCCCTGAGACACATTATGCAACGAGAGCATGAGTTCATGAAGTGGTCCAAAGGTTCAACCAAATGATGTTAAATAACACATACAATATTCATATGCTCTCTAATACCCTCAATAAAGGCACTCCCAACAATTCCCTGGGAATCTGTCACAATTAAAGCTGCAAGGATAGAAACCATATGCAATCAGTTCTGTCTCAAAATTCTGTGAAAACGCTTTGTCACTTAAGAAAGTATCAATAAATAAAAACATACCAAGAATTGTCTCATATTCATCTGATGAAAGAATGGCATCAGCTGCTTCTAGTTTCGAAAGAGAAATCCAGAGTCCCTGAATCCAGAAAAGCACCAGATTAGTTCAAACACACTGTCATAGAGACAAAAAAGCCTTGACTACATTAGGTTTTAGCTCAATAAAACAGGGACCGAAAGGGTAAAGAGGCTACATATTAGACGTAAACTAACAGATCCACATTTTCTTAAGTATACAAAAAGTTCAGTATCCACTTAATGAAGTTAGCATCCATGCATCAATTTTCTATCAAGAAAAAAGCATCATGGTAATTAGTACTGCTTTTCATAGTTGAATTAAACCAACAACAATATCATTATCCAGTGCCTAGGGGGGGGGGGGTGATCTGGTGTACACAGCCTTTCCCCTACTTTTCATAGTTAAATTTGATGTTAGAAAAATTCAAAAGAATTATAAAAGGTAAAGAACATGATTACATTTCCTTGATTACTTATGAAGACCCATTCTCTCTGACTAAATAAATGCCTGACAGCAAGACTGTTAAGAGTAGGTTTATTATATGAACATGAGATGCTCTATTGTGTCTGATTATAAAGACATGTACAAAGCTGGAACAAATCCATCATGCTATCAAAAATTTACCCCTGCTTCTCCCACCCTTGCTCATCCCTATGTCATCATATATTACAACTCAGAAATGAGATTTCTTCAGTACATACAGATAGCTTCTTCCAAATCATGCTTGAGTTCAGTATCCAAACAAAAATGAAGAAGAAAATAACCAGGCCAAACTGAGAAATGGGAAACCTCATTCAGAAACCCACAGCACAAAAAGGTGGATTGCATCAGCTTATCAGCTTTGAACTCTTTTGAGCTACATGTCCCACTAAACATCAGAAGCTAAAGTACTACTGTCATGTATAATACAATAACAGATCATTTGGTTCGCCATCAAATTGGATAGTTTTTCCGGAACTAGCATTAAAGTTAATAATTAAATAAGATAAATTGAAAGTTAAAAAACATGTTTAAAAGGCAGGGAGTATACTCACAATGTCAGTCTAATATACTTTACTTGGCTGAATAAGTCATCGAACTCTTCTTCAGTTTGGTTTATCAAGTTTACAAGGCACGTAGAATAGAGTCATTCTATAACATATGTGATCAGGTGCTAGAAAAGCAGTTCAAACTATAAGCAATGTCCATTACATTTTCAGGACGATCAAGAGACCAAATTAAACAGTACCTACTTATATTTATAACCTTCCCTATGCCTCGTCTTTCTTTTTTTAAGATAAAAAAAGTATTATTAAGCATCAAAAGAAGTGGTGGATGACAAGGAATCCTCCTCCACAAGTAATCACAAAAGGGCCCCATTCCTCTGAAGTATATTTAAAGAAGTGCCCTTGGAAGCACTCGAAGCCTTAGCCAAAAAAGAAGCTAAGTAGACTACCAGCCCCCAAACATACTAGATGTCTATTTCCGAAAATAATCAAGATTTACATTCAATCCAAATACACCAGAACGTAGCCAACAATGCACACTTATAAAGCAACCTACCCTCTTTACTTCCACCCAACCCTACACAATCACCACCTAGAAAGCCCATCCCAGAAGGAGCACAAACCCATCAGTTTGATCCAAATTGCATAAACAACATTACAAAAGAAAAAGATGATGAACAGATTCACAACTTTTTCCTACACATGACACACATGTTCGGTTGAATAGCAGTGTTTGGTCTTCAACATTTTAGCATGTCATGAGTGTTTGATCTACCGAGGACCATAGTCTAGCAAAAAACACGCATCTGAATGGTACCCTAGCTTTCCAAATACTACTCAGAATAGAACTCAAACGGGAAGGTGTTGGTCATGTCAACGAAACCAAAATGAATCTACAATACCGTGGCTTCGAAATTCTAGCATCCCCAACCTCCGATAAGTGCACATTCTCCAAAATGTCAATCAAAGCAGTAACCTCACCCATCTCCCATTTGTAATTGGGACTCCTTGGGTGAAGATCCCGAAAATTCTCCATGTAGAAAGTTGATATTGTTGTATTATGCAGAGTCAAAAGTTCATAGATTTGCAAAGATTACACAGTAAACGACCTCGTCAATTCTCAACTATTCTCCTAAAAAAAGGTTTCTTAAAGCTCTAGCTTTAAATTTCCATAATAAGGGTTCTTCTATTCATTCGTACACTGTAATTAATATCAAATTTCAACATTACACGAACAACATCTAACAGCACGTTGAATAAGAGGACAGTTCTTACTATTTCCATGCTTCAAAAGATGCAGGAGCATTGCATGAAAAATGCCACGAATGCAAAATTATACAGTTCCAAGATAAAGTAGATACAACAGTTTATAGTACGTTATCTACCTTCAGCTTTACTTTGATATCGTAAATCAGTCGTGCCTCCACAGCCTGAGAAATTACAATAAGAGGTCAATTTTCTTGATAACGATAACATTTACTTGAACCACCTCAGTTGAATTTTATAAATTGGCAGCATGAACTGCTACTTAAAGCTTATTTTTATGTTCAATTTAATTTAATTTAAAAGGGTTGTAATACTATGTACCAAAGAAAAACTGAATGATCTAAACGAGACTTCAGCATTTGACGGACTAATACTTACTTGCAACCAGCCAATCACTAATCGATTTTGATCAACTAAACACAGATATGGGTGCTCATTGCATAAAGATATGAAATTTGAGTGTTTATGTACAGAATTAAAAGTGGTTAACACGACAAAGCCAAAAAGTTACAGTGGTTTCATCAAAGAAAAGTTACTAAAAATTAATAACAGATCTTACGTTTCTCTCCTTCACATATTGTAGTATCTGCATCCTCTTTTCAGTGTGATCTTGTGTTCTAGCATTTGAAGGAAACCTATCATATGTGTATTTGGCACTGGAACCTGAACAACCAAGCCATCAATACCGAAAAGTATCATAAGTTCTGACTTGTGATAAAATTTTAAACACAAAGGCATGTGCATATGAATGTGACTAAACATCAAAATTTATACCAGGAAGTACCTATAATTCCATCAGTAGGATCTGGTATGGTTATAACTACAGGGTCTGAAAGAGGTGATTCAAATATTGACATTGGATTTTGACCTCTCTCAGTTGCATCTATCAATTTATCAAGAATACTGCAACTGCTGTCACCAGATGCTATAACTTTCGCTATGTAATTTGAAAATCCTTGAGAGCCCAGGAACTCTATCATCTGTAATAACATTTGCAGATTCCAAGCATGAGGATCTATTAAATCCACCCTTTATGAGACCAAGAAAGTCAACAGATATCTTCTACAGTAACAAAGATTCCATATTATATGGATAAGGCAAGAAAGCTTCATATCCATAGCCACAAAGCCAACCGTAACCCCTTAAGTTGACAACATTATTTCACTTCTCATTCCTTTGACAAATTTATACTTCAATTTAACCACCCTAATTTGTAGATTAATGAAAACATGTAACCACTCTGACAATCCCAATACAGTTATTGACATGTAACAATTCGACTAAGAGAATCACTATGGCTTGGAGGAGTCATATAAATAAAAATCCAATGGGATAAATAACAACAACCACGATTAACACGAAGTTCAAGCTTCTATATCTCAACCATTCTCCAATTTCCCATTTTAGACTGACACACAAAGCTGTAGGCAAGGTAAAAGTTTTTATGAAGACTGCAGTTTGTAACAAAAGCACCAACAGCATATTTGAGTTTAGAAAAAAAAAAAAAAAACCTATCCAATTTGCCCTGATACCCTCCCCCCCCCCCTCCTCCACCCACCACCCAACAAACAAAATATAAAACCTTTTAATTCTTATCTAAATGGAAGGAGGTAAAAAAGATGGCCAGACGTTCTCCTTCGAGAAGCAACCTAACAAACTGTGGGAGGGGGGAGGGGGATAAACGAATCAACTTATATGACCCCAGCCATGTAGTTGATGGGCGTAAACTTTGAGCTCTCCCAGTTTGAGTTATGTCCAGAATGAAGAAGTGGTGCGGGCTTTAAGCCTTCAAGTTCAAACCCATCTTACCCAGTAGAGGTTTTGGCTGACTGGTTATCCTTATTATATATCACGGAACTTGATTCAGCCTGCTATTTAATTTTATCAATTATAAGGACTGCCATCCCACCCTTTCATTCCCATCCTCAAGAAGGGTGAAAGACTCCTGGTGCAGAATCCAATTTGCTCTCATGTTCTAGTTTGTATGTGTGCTCATCTGGTGCCTCCTTCATACTACACTCATTTATTCATGAATACACACATCAGAGAACCTGAGTATTTAACATCTTAAAATCACCTCCGTACTCTACTTCACTGCAATAATGATCCTCAAGATCAGTACTGGATCCCACCCCTTGATCGTCATGTCCATACTTAGAGAGAGAGAGAGACATGTTGAAACCTACAACAAGTTCCACGTCGTTATCATAACTCTAATTGCTTCTCACTAAACAACTTTCCAGCTTTCGCGGAAAGATCTAGCCAAGGCAGCACTGATTTTCCACACAAACCTTAATACCAATTTGCCAGCCAGACCCTCGGTAGCATTAACACAGGAAACATTCAAATGATCTCCTGGTCGTTTATTCAACATCAAAAGGGTTTAATTAGATCAAGGGTCATGAAATCATATGGAGGAATTGCTTTTTAGTTGGAAAGGAATGACATAACACACAAGAAATGAAAATTTAGGTAATCAGTTTGGGATTAACAAATTAAATTTTTTAATTGGAAAGGAATGACAAAGAATGGACGAGAGATAGAATTTTTTGGAAGGGATTTATTCATTATATACATAGATTTGAAAGAGAAATAACCAGAAGATACTAGTAACCAAAGTCCTCAATTAAGAGAATTAAAAAAAGGAAATGGGCTGCAAAGAACCCAAGAGATTTATAGATCCTCCAATTCCTGAATTGAAGGTTCTCCTAAAGTTATGGTTTATAAGTGTACTCTATTTTCCTGGCATCAGAGGACGTAAAGAGTCAGTTTCACTATAACCTAGCTTCATATTCCCACTTGTGTTCTTGCTGACTACTCATATCCTTCCTGGTTTGGATGATATGTACAAGATGGTAAGAACTTAATGCAACGAAAAGAAAGAAAATAACCACCCTAGCAAAGAAGAAAATACTTTGACGAAAATGGAAACTTTTCGAACTGGGAGGAGCAAATAGAATACAAAAGAAAACCAACAAACCATAGGATCTGGTGGTTGATTATTTGAACGAGACCGCTGCATTATTAATTGTTCAGCATTAAAGAGAAAATCTGCAGTATTTTCCTAATAAGAAACAAAAGCAATTAGTGTTAGTTGACCAATACAACAATAGGCGGATTCATACAGAAACCAGAAAAAGCAAAAAGACGAAGGGGGGTGGGGGGGAAGAGAAGAAAAGATCAACACAAATCATACAATAAAACTGTGGTACCCTGACAAGACTGTAGCAAAGAACTTCATAAATATAAGCCTGCACATGAACCAATAAAAACAATAAATCAAGTTAAGCTTCAATTTCAAGGTGAGTATTTTGCAACTCACCATGTGATGTCAGAAAACTACCCTACAGCTTGTACATGTCATTACCATTGCATAAGTAAATATTATCAAAAATATTTATGAGTACCCGTAAGTCAGTATTTACCATTTGTTCCTGCATTTTAATTTAACGCACTTATGGAAAATCTCGGGCAGGGGGTGGAGGTGGGGGTGGGGGACTAAGAGGACAATATTTGATTATAACTTCATGCCACATGAAAATTCATGATCTCATTAGGCTCTTCATTTCACCGCAAGTTCTGGAGCTTGATGCTCCAGGCTCTTCTAAATTATATCTGGGCTTTAAGATATGGAAGATAAGACACTTTAACTTGACAAAGCAAGTGACAAAAAAAAAAAAAAAAAAACAAAAAACGTGACAAAGCAGCATTCAGGCCGATCAACAAATTATAACAATTCAGGAGTCATGCTAGGTGGGAGATGACACGATTTAATCATATGAGAAGTCAAGTGGTTCACTCCATGGATTTTTATTTGAGATGCTGAATAAAGGACTTCACTGAAAATATCATTCCTCACCAGAAGAAATACAAAGCGATCTATTACCAGTAAGACAAAAGGGCACTAGCGTTTCTCATAGTAAACCGTGCAGTTCATTTTAGCTGCATCTTACTCAGAAAAGCAATCAATA
The DNA here is from genome assembly GCA_901111285.1 of Corrigiola litoralis. Lineage (NCBI taxonomy): Eukaryota > Viridiplantae > Streptophyta > Magnoliopsida > Caryophyllales > Caryophyllaceae > Corrigiola > Corrigiola litoralis. Next base: position 13,179 of record CAAKMY010050937.1, on the reverse strand, counting down.
AAAATGGTAAATTACCTGAGTTGGAGGTCATGTCCCCCTCCCCAAGGCTTGACAGAAAATTTAGGGCATTTATCATATACTTGTCCAAATCCTATATTTATCTCATCTATATGCATCACATTCGGATATAATAACTCCATTATGTCACTGCGCAAAGCACATAACTCTGATTCTGCTATTGGAGGTAACTCCTCTGACATGGAGATGCAGTTACGATCGATATCAACAACCACCACCTATACAAGAAAAAAAAAAAAGACATGTCCTTAAAAGTGTGCAATAAAATCAGCTTAGACAATATATGAAAAGTAAATGAAAGTTGAAATGGCAGAACATGATGCCATCACCACTTATACACACTATCAGATGAAAGACGCTTACACCATCCATCAAAAGTCCAGATGTGTCTACGCTTGAATGAAGACCCATGATATATGGGGTTGGAGCATCAACAAAGTCCACTCCTTTAGCAAATAGTATTGGGATGTAGACATGCTTCAGGATGGAAAGTGAAAGAAAAAAAAAAAAAGTAAAGAAAACGATGATGAAAACCAAGATGAGCAACAAGCAACGAAATAGTGACTTTTGGGGTAACTCGGAAAAAGTAATAAAAATAATGTTCTATAGTTTTAAGGTTATTACTTAGTTTTGTCATTCTTTTTTCCTTTTATTTTTCATTCAAGCAGAAAGGAGAAGATTTTCGGGGTGACTGAAGTAATGTCAGTGGGTTTGTCATTCTGCTCCAGATATATATTAAACATCATATATAGACTTCATTGTTTATGGTTCTTCAACGTTTTAGATATTGATGTCATCATCAGCATCATCAGTGCAAATGGTGATGATTAGCTACTTGATTTGAGACACCCTAACTTCAAAAATGTTATGCTCACACATTAAATTTTGATATCATTCAGTGCTTGTGTGCCTTGTGAGTTGTGAGCAAGATTGACAATACAGCCTTAAAATTGGCACACAAGTAAATTATACCTAATGAGCAACAACAGAAAGAATGAACAATAAAGACTATTTGGATCTTCCTATCTTGGGGCACAGCTGATGAAGAATAGGACCTTCAGTTTACTTTCCACTTCAGAGCTGGGAACGCTACTGAATGCGACCTTAGTTGCGTAACTTTCTCTAACTTTGCGATTCTTACATACAAAAAGATAACAGGGATGTGTGACATTTGTCAATATGTGAGTGACCTTTGTTCTACCAATAGAACATCTTTTCATATAGCTACAACTTTAACAGAAAAGAAATGTCCCTCTTCTATAGTTTCGTTACCAATTTCTTGAATTTTTGCTTCAATTTGGTTGGTTCCACAGCACATGGTCCAAAGCAACAATTCTTGAGAAAGTATTTTTATATGCTAAGCCAATCATCATAAAAATTACCTGCCACTCAAATGGATATATTAGATGGCATATGGCTTCTGCAACAATTGTCAAAAGCGAATACCTGTTTCATAAGAGTAATTTCAGGGAATGAGACACCACTTAGATCGACAAATATGATATGTGGGTGCTACATTCTCATTAATTGTATGGTTACCAAGCGACTAAAACTATACCACAGGGATCTACAAAATTATATATCTCATATTGTACGATTCTAAGAGCAGAAGAGAAGGTATCCAAAGCCTAACAACAAGTCGTCAACAACCTACAAAAACATACCAACATAATTTGGGGTCCGCTGACATGAATCATCGTGTTTCAATTTGAGAAAAAGCAATTATAAAGGAAGAAAGAAACAACTCAACCAGAAGTCAAGCAACCCTCCAGCAACCTAAAGAAGAAAAGACACTACATATTCCATTTGTTTCTCTATAGATTCTTAAGAGTAAACCTAGGGCATCAGCCTTTGGAATGTTCCACATATGATGAGCAACAGTCAAATGGCCAGCCTCCTTGTTGCCAGCAATCACACTGGAAAGACAATTATTTGACACGTGAGACAATCAAGTGAGCAGAAATGCGTCTACCTCAACTGTAAAGTTTTGAAGAAGGTTGTGAATGTTTTTGCATATTAAAAACAATAGAGATACATCACTATATATACAAGAGAGAAGAATCTTCTAGATACAAACTATCCTAGGAAAGAATATGTGAATATCTCTAATCAAGGAGAAGATTACAAGGACTAATTCTATGCCTAGAATAGAGAACAATGTACAGCAACAATATCAAAATAATATAGCCAATATTCCCCCGCAAGATGGGCAGGCGTGAGCTGAGACCAATCTTGCAAATGAGACGAGCAAATTGAGGTTTGTGTAGTGTCTTGGTGAGAGCATCCGCTAGTTGGTCATTGCTGCTTACATGCTGAACACGGATTGTACCAAGCTGGACCTGCTTCTTGACAAAGTAGAAGGCAAGTGCTAGATGTTTTATACGGGAGTGGAACACCGGGTTGGCTGAGTTGTGGGAAGCACTGAGATTATCACAGTAGATAGTGGGAGGTTTGTTGACTGTGATCCCAAGTTCAAACAGAAGTGAGCAAAGCCATAAGACCTCAGATGTGGTGTCGGCTATGGCTCTAAATTCTGCCTCGGTGAAGGAACGGGATAAGGCTCGTTGTTTCTTTGACGACCAAAAGATGGGGTTGTGGCCAAGATAGACAATATAACCTGTGGTGGAGACGTAATCATCATGATCAACAGCCCAGTCGGCATCACAGAAGGCGTGCAGAAAAAGAGGTGACGTTTTGGTGATATTAATGCTGTGGTTGAGTGTGCCATTAAGATAGCGAAGAAGTCTTTTTAGCGCGATCCAATGGTCTGCGGTGGGGTGTTGGACAAATTGAGCAAATTTATTGACGGTAAAGGCAATATCTGGACGGGTTAGGGTGAGATACTGGAGGCTGCCAAGAATGGCTCTATAGTCGGAGTCAACTTGTGTGGGTTCATCAGGTTGTTTGACAAGAGGTGGAAAAGGTGACATGGGTGTTGAGACAGGTCTGCTATCCTGCATATTGTATTTGTGCAGGAGATCAGAAACATATTTGGTTTGGTTGAGATGGAGACCAGTGGTGATGGGGATGTGGGCATGATGAAGTAGGGATAGCCCGGTTCGACAATATGGCGGTGTCGACTTTCCGCAAACCCATTGTGTTCAGGTGTGTAGGGAGGGGAAGTGAGATGAGAAATGCCATTATCAAGGAATGTAGGATTAAGTTTTAGGTATTCACCACCATTGTCGGAATAAAATTGACGAATGGGTTTATTAAAGTATTTTTCAACTTTCGTTGAAGGGGATATAGCCAAAAATAATGTGTGAAATGATCAACAAAGATGATATAATATTTTCCAGTATCAACACCATCCAACTTCATGCAGCAAGCTACTCTCAAGGGGGATAACCGATTTTTAAACAAAAAAAGGTCCATAACCAATTTTTGAACAACCTCATTTTAAACAAAAAAGGTCCATAACTGATTTGAGTAGGGATCGACAATGTGTCTCCGTGTATATATTTAGCATCTTGCCAATGATTCTGAAGCATGATATCATTTACAGTTCTCCAACCACAGAAATAAAGAAGAGGTTATAGGACTACAGGCATGTACAGAAAATCATTGGGTGATGCTCCAACAGCGAACACACTGGTCCAGGAAATGTGCAAAAGAGACAGGGTGCTAGCCACTTGCTTTATCTGGGTTCATATTTATTTATTGATATTCAGGAAGGGTTTGGGGAGAAGAGGAAGAGCACGTAACAAAAACAACCATTAAACCTATGGGATAACTGGCGAAGGAGGCAGAAGATTTTACAGATTACAAGGAAAAACAGGAAAAAAAAGAAACTAAACATAATCTCATGAGGATTAGTTGGTTTTCTCGAGGAAGGATAGTATGTGGACTTCCACTAATAATATAGGATAATGGGAAAAGGACAAAAATTTTATTACTAGAAAATACCATCCATCACCATAGAGAAAACTTTGCATTATTAATAAGAATTCGTGGCAGAAATTTCTTTTTCTCATGTATATCGGAAGAGGATAAGTATGTCGACTCCCACACCCAGAGAAAATGTTCCGTTATCTAAGACAAGCAAAAAGATAGATTTTGCATAATCTGTTGAAGACCAGTGGACAAAATTTGTCCAAATCATGTTCCAGTGTGAAATAATGAAACAAGTCAGTCTTGACTTAGCTCTTTATGTGTAGACTAAAACTTCTAGAGGTACTTATCACAAACATGCCAAACTGAACAGCAAATACATCTACAAAGGTTATAGCTAAGTATACATGCATAGTAGCTACAGAAGCTACTTTCACATCAACAGTTGTCCATTCAAACTTTTTGGACAAGGATAGAATCTAACTATTGCAGCTGATAACATACTTATCTGATCGAAGCAAAATCCTCCTTTCAAGTAATACTGCTGTGAAAAGCGTAATTACATTAGAAACATCCAAGCATTGTACCAATGGCTGGAAAGATATCTGCACCATTAAGCACACAGTCACCGAAAGAAGGTATTATCCAGTTGCTGAATAACTAAATGAATAAGCAAGAAAGAAAGATAGGTCATGCACAAGCAGAATGAGCTGATGAGCATACAGATATTGAGGGAAAAGACTGTAAGAGACTCATACATCAGCATGAGGAAGCCCACATTCTGGAGGAGCCTCAGCAGATAACAGGCAGCTATCAATTGAAAACAGGACTCGATGTTTTCCTGATATAGGCAAAGGAACATTGGAGATTAAGGCTGCTATAACCTCCCACAGTGGCTTCCTGGAAAACCATGCAAGTTCTCGACTCAAAACCAAGAACATGACCATTTCACTAGAATGCCACAACTACTTAGAAAAACACAGATAAGGAACTCTTTAGTGGTGGATGAAGGCTAGGCAAAGCAAATTCACATGTTTCTTTGAACTTCAACCTAAAGCATTTTCACAAAGAAGGAACAACATATAGCTACAACTAGAGATTACAGCCAGATTGGACTCACCGACTTCCTCCAGGGTAAAAGCAATTAGAGAATATCTCCTCCAGTGCATCACAAAGTACACCAAAACATGGCATTCGTGAAACAAGGGAAATACATTTTTCAGCAAATGAATTTGAAGGTATGCCATATGCTTCAGAAATATCCTCATCAACAGGATCCCGGAAAGCAATACAGCTGACATATATTTTTGACCCATCACCAACTGCAACAAGCAAAAGTACATGTAAAAACTCATAAGACATGCAGACTGTAGAGTACACAAAAAGAGAATATGGAACCGGCAAGAGATGAAGATTTCAGATAAACTAGAACAAAATAAGCGACAGTTGCAAGTTCTCTAGAATCGTATGCATTCAGCTACTAGTTTAAGCTAACAATATACACGGAACAGTGTAAGAAAGCAATTAAGAAATGATTTCACAGGTCCCTAGAAATATTACCATCACAGATATCCTCTCTACTCTCCAGCAATCCCCTATTTATCATATTTAGCCCTTCATGGTTCAAATGCTTCCTGGATTCTCTATTTGACAAGACATTTCGGTAGGAGGAACTTGATGAGTTACTTGTTATGCTACATCAACTCTCTGTTAGGTTCTATAATGACCCTTTTAAGAAGATGTGCAGGAGTGACATTTCAGGTGTCTTTTAGAGTTTATAGAAATAATGATTTTAGAACATAGTTATATATATTGATCAAGGGCTCCTCCTACGTAGTAAAAAATATAAAAGGGCCAAATTCTGTTGAGTGAGGGTAATCAGGACATTTCCAAAACATCTACCACCTTAGCCCGAGACTAAAACAATCTCGATAAGGATAGATAGAAGCAACAATGACAGAAGAGCAACCTGTTCTTACTCCAAGGGTTGGTCCATCCTCAATATATTATGGGAATTTTTCTCTAACAAAATCACCAGAAAGCAGCTTCAGTGCACACTACCAAAGCATCTAGCCTGAAGTACCCCCAAACAGCCCAACAAACCTCCCTCTAAGACAGTCCACCACTGAACCTAGAGGTCCTGGACACACCTTATACTCCACTTTAATATCAGTTGGTCTGAGCCAAGGGGACTAGTGCTGGAAGTTCGATGCCAATACTACAAAGGTATAACTAAAACTGAAAAAGCAGTTCTATGATTTGAGACCTTTGAGATTTCTCATTGAATTAAATAAGAACTTCGTTAGAAGTTGATGACTAGGAGGTAATAGCAATCTTACTTATAACCTTTGGAATGTCTACATGAGTACTATATATTCTCTTGTTAGCACATTCGGGGTTTCAATTCTGAAATTCCTTATCCACTGCTTTATTCATATCAGAAATATTTCAAGTGGATTAATGCTTGACAAGTCAGTTATCTTGGTTCCTATTGCATAAGCTCTGTAAGGCCACTTGAGGCCTTACACATCTCCTCAACTTTCTCTCTTTATAGTTATGTTTCTAATCCCCTTATGCAAAATATTATCTAGACATTCTATCACTCCTCTAAACACAGCTAAAACAAACTCCGTGCGCCTCCGAAAAATACAACTGCTAGACTAAATTGTGTTGGACAAATAGAATGTGCCCTAAACTAACTACCTCTCCAACAAATGGCACAAACATGGAAACAAAGACCAAAATCAACAAGAACAACAACGACCAAATAGAATCCAACTACCGTAAGGTGGTGTTAAAGTTTATCATTAGCACTGATTCTCCCCCATCCACATGGGCATACAAAAACCTGCACCTTCGAAGAAATTTGGTTTCAAAACCATACACGAGCACAAAAGGTAAGATGCCAACTTAATACGAGATGATGGAAATTACTTTTGACTCTGTTCCAAAAGAAATACATGCATTAAGCGCTTCCATCTGTTACTCATAGGGAGACCTTCTCCTCAAGAAAGTAAACCATGGAGACAAGCATCACCCATTAGCTTTTCGTGTGTCTTTCCGATTTTTCCACCCTCTCCCCATTCCCAACCTAGTAAGATATCAAAGCCATGAAGCGGAGAAAAATAGGTAATGAATGTTCCTCACATGAAATCCCAACCATCCTACATAGGCCATATCTATACCTAATTATCAAAGCAACGATCAAAGAGGTTACAAAGGGAACACCACAAGCATTTACCTAACGAAGGGAACAAGTTTTCATTGATTTTCTTTAGAGGGTACCATGAATAAGGCCAAGGTTCCTTTTAAAAAAGTAAATTAAATCAAAGAGGCCTATGTTCATTGTAAAGAGATGAATTTGATATGAAAGAAAGAGAGTAAAGTAGGCAATGAGAGGACAAGTTGTCCTCAATGACAGAAGAAGGAAAGCGGAGAATCAAACAAATTACTTCCTGGTAAGGAAGCCTTTTGTACGGTCTTTTTCTGCACAGTTAATCCTCAATTTCAGATTCTCAAACTCCATAGTCCTTGTGGTTGAGGGAACAAGCCTAACTTCTTTCCAGTAGGTGACCAACTACTTCTTCGCCATATCAAGAAGATTTTATAGCCGTTCAATTTGCTCCTTGCTAACGATGATGTTTCCAAACTGCTAGATAGGTAAACTAGGAGCAGAAAAGACTGTGTCTCTCTAAGCAAGCTCACTCTTAGCACTTCCCTTGAAGGATTATCTGCACGAGCAGCATCCACATCATCATAAGTTCCCTGAATCTGTTCGGCAGCTCACTAGCACCACCAAAAGTCCGAGTCTCTTGTAAGTTTACGTCGGTCATTCCTAAAAAACATGAGATACACTCTACAATTGCATCCCCTCAAGGTTGAACATCCTCGATCCAGATGATCATCACCTTCCAGAGAGAGCTCAGCATCTCAAAAGATACATCATTTCCTGAAATATCAACATCATCCTACGGAACTAATTGATTGCATTAATGCACAAATTTATTGCACTAATGAGCAAATTCAGGGGAGGATTCTTAAATTGTGAAGCTTGAGACAGTGTAATGGGAACATTACAAGATGAACCTTCTCTCCTCATCCCCACCAACCACATGATGAGGTACATCATTACCTTGGATATCACTATTAATAACACTATCAGAGGGAAAAGCTAGGCCATTAATTACTAATGGCTGAAGGAAAGATGAAATCGGAGGTTCCAAATCCATATAATTTTGAAATTCAAACATGTTTTCTCCTCTTGATCAAGTGGGTAATGGTTGAGGTGACTAGGAGCTCACCTTAAAACCCACTTGTGGAAAAACATAAGCGACAAGTGTGGAACAAAATTGACACTTGTTCTACTAGAAACAGATCTTGTATCTTCATAGGCCTTACGCCCTACCTGGATGGTGTCACCACTGTGCGCGTCCCCAGCACGGTACCACGCGCAAACGAGTCAACTCTTCTGTCCTGTCACACACATCAACTGCTCATAGACACCGAGTCCCTAGCCTATGCTCATACCCTCACAGTTGTCATATCAAACATGTATGAATCTGAGCCGCCACTGTCAATCAGGAATCTCCCACCTTTCAGCCATCGTCCACCACAATGCCGTACTTTGTCACCCCTGGTCCGCCACGTCAGCACTTCATCTACTCCCAGTGACATTTATAAACACCCTCCCCCTTAGACACTCTCCAGCACAGAACAAGAATTTAGACGATAACTACATCCAAATTGCAACATAGAGCTCCATTTGGGCAATAAACGACAATAACTTGATGACCATGAGAGACATCCTAGCAGATGGACCGTCAATAAATTGTTCACCACAATTCATAAATCTCTCCCTCCCCAAGGTTTGTCAGTGCTCTTTTAATTTCTCGCAGTGATATCCTAGTCATGATTTTCTAGATCAAATTCACAATTCCACATCCTGCACTTTGCATAAATGTGAGTTTTGTCTCTTTCTTTTTTCTAAAAGAAGCTCTATTGATTATTTACAACATAGCACTCCTTAAAAGAAACATTGTTCCTGGAAGAGTACAAATGCTTGCAACATAGCACTCCTAACAGGAATTGCTTAATAATTCTTGTCTTGACGCTCCCATAAAAATAATCAAATTTCTTGCAACATAAGCAAACCATCAACAACCATTGACTGTTTTCTTCAGCTGAGCTTATATAAACTCATCTAAAAAAGTTCTCAAACTAAAGAAACCAAAGTTATCTGAAACCTAGGGGCTTATCTGAACTTAAGTATTGCCTTTGTATCTGATTCCCTTTATCATCTAGGAGCTTCTTCTCAGGTTCATTTCCCGCATTGAAATTCCAGACACCTTTGCAGACATTTTTTTATTTTCTAAGGTCCCTCATTCAAGAGTGATAACTGTTTCTATATGGTCAATGTCCTTGTATGTTTCTCATTCCCAATGAAAGGGACATGACAATAAAGGGACATGGTCCATTTGAAAAAGGAAAACAATGAATAAAGCGATTTGACATATATTTTTCTGCTGCGGCCAAACATCAACAGTATCAGTAGAAGATTATCCGACGACTCTAGAATATATCCAAAAAGAAAACGTCACCTGTCAAAACTACAGGATAGCTCCGAGGATGACTTGAGACATCATTTGCATCAAAGCCTGATGTGAAGAGCTCAACCCCAGCAGGCAGAACACACTGCATTAAAGGCACCAAAGAAGAATTTGCTTTTTAGAGGCTTCTATAAAATTTAACAAATATGACCACTATACTTCAAAACTTTGGAGACAGCTCTTGTTGATCCCTTATTAGAACACTTAATGGTACAAAAAATACCAAGCAAGTGATCAAATACCTATAGTGGATACAAAACGAGGCACACGATTGCACAAATGTATACTTATATCAATCTGAGTTTGACCCTAAAGCAAAGAAACTCTTCAAATGGTTAATATATCATGCAAATGTAAGCTAAACTAATATTTCTCAAAGTATAAAAACAATATAATAATTGAGGCTCATCTTATGATATACATTTCCAGAAAATTATAGGTTTTGATCGCGAACAAAGAGACTAAGAATGGACACCAACATGTATTGGCTATTAGTAAGCCTTTGTGGATAATCACAATTAGTAACACTAGGTGATAAGGCAAATTTAACTTGAAAGCTGACATATTTCGTCAAAAATCTTAAAAATCCTATTATTTCCTATCCTTTTCATGAGCCCCCCCCCCCCCCCGGCTTTCTCCCCAAAAAAGAACGGATGTTTATAGTAAAGTGAGCACACTTCCTCAGAGCCACCAGAGAAATGTTGCACCCTCACTAATTGTGACACAGGTTCCGTCTAAAAAGCAACCAAAACTGGTGATCTGTATCATTGTATGACCAACTCCATTCACCTTTGCATACCCCCACCTGCACTCGCAGCTCTTAACTACTAGCTTTTGCTCCTATTTCCTTTTACATTTCCGATTTCCAATTTCCATGCATGCAACCTTCCTCCAACAAGAGTTGTGCTATGCCCCCCCTCAACCCCTGTAGAGATAAAGTTCCATATCCACGCTGCTCAATGCGCCACCTTTATAAAGAAACTCCATCTTCCATTTCCAAAACGTTCCTTGGATTGAACACAACTAACTTATACTGAAGACATCAAAAGAGTACCAATCATAGAGACTCCCACCATAATAACTATGAACTTTCGAAGTTAACTGAACATAAACATTCTCAATCTAGGATCTAACTCATAACAGTCAGTCCATGCCACTGTCGACTCCCATTCAGGGAAATAGTCAGGTTCTAAATAATTTATAGAACCACTCACAACATATCCCTTTTTCATATAGTCAGCTCATCCATCATTCTTTGTTTATTGGCCTGGAAGAACCGCATAAAGTCGCAGATAAGAACCGAACCCCCAACACTTAATTGTGGTAAAGGAGCTCTAACAACGTGAGCTATCCCTTGTCCTCATACCATCTTAAAAAAGACACTCAATTCTCAGATATAATCACCAAACACATTTCCCAACTCATTCATCTAACACATTTGACTACTAATGAGTTCATCTAAGTATACTTCGAATTTTTATCCTGATTTTTTTTTTTTAATTTTTCTTGGCATACTCGTACCCTTATTTTCGGATTGTTCCCATTTCCCTCTCCATGTAGCAATACCCGTTTCAATTCCCGTACCGCTTTCCATACAACATAATCAAACAAAATTTAAAGCACATATAAGAGCATGCAAAAACAAATAATGCTATACAATATTGTTAAAAGGCGATCAAGCATAACCATTGCACTCTCACAGAATTTTGCCACGTCATTATATAATATATTCATCTTAATTACCTTCTCCATTAATTTCAGCTTGCTGTAAAACCTTTTTAATTAAAATGCTTAACGTCCTTTCAATAAGGTCACCTTTAATGATTACGACAAATTGACGAAATAAGACTATATTTATCCATGTTAAAAACAATATAAGAAACAAAAAAATCAAAAAATAAAATTGTAAAACAAATATAATTTAAAAGTTTCAAAAATGTTCACTAAGTTTATCATAGAACACCCCCAGTGAATTTTACGAGGCCAAAAACTAGTTAACAATAAAAAAAGGTGATGAGTCATTACCCTGGGAAGTTCAGGTGGCAACTCGGGATAAAGGGAGTGACCAAGAGGAGGGTACTGATCAATAAGTGACCCCTCATACTTGCACTTCATGCCATGATATCCTTCTTTATCATCTAGTGTTTTGATTTCCGGCCCAATTCCGCACACCACAAAGTACTCAAATAAAGGGGCCATGCAGAATTCCCAGGAAAATTCTCCTGGGAAAGCTTGATGGGGTTGGTTGTATGTTCAACAAATGATGATGGTACGCAGAGTTGGAACAGTTCAACATTATTATTATGGTTGAATATGGTTTTGTTTGAGATAGTGACATAATCGTGCTTCATATGACCAGGTTGTCAAGTGACCAGTATATGTGATGTAACTACGTAAGGCGAGAGATATTATATGCTTTGAATTGATAAAAGGAGGTATATTTGGCGCTTTGCGCATTCGTTGACAAGTGATTGACCGAGAGTGACAGTTGGGCAGTTGGGCTTGTAGATAGGTACTCCCTCTAATGGAATTTGCCCCATTATAGTCACACACTGTGGCTCATGTATATCGGATCAACTTGAAATGGGCTTGACTCGCTAAGATTCCTTTTTACCTACCAAAACAAATAAAATAGATGCTATTCCAGAGAAAGACTACATGGACCATATGCGTATTTGTTCCAACTAGAGATGTAAATGAGTCGAGTCGAGTCGAGTTTAGGCCTAACTTGGAATAAAATGGATGTTTTTCCAGAGAAAGACTCGAGTGTAGGCTCGCGAGCTTTGCGAGCTTGGAAAACTGATGCTCTACACGAGCTCGCGAGCTTATTTCTCGAGCTCGAGTGGATCTCAATTTGGGCTCAAGATTGTTCGTTGCTATCTAGATTTTTGTTTACCTTAATGGAAGTTTTAACATTTTTTCGTTTATAAAAGCATATGTATATTTTGAAATCTACATATCTATCATATATTTATGTAAAAGAGAAAATTAGGACTAATTAGATACTATTTTGTATAATATAGATACTATTTTATATTTTTTTTTTCATTATTCGAGAGTGTCACGAGCTTTTCGAGTCGAGCTCCGTCCTACTCGAGTAGACTCGTTAGAAACTCCAGTCGAGTTCGAGCTCGAGTCGAGCTTTCACGAGTCAAGTATTGACCGAACTTTGACCGAGTCGATCTCGAGTAGCTCGTGAGTTGTCTCGTCTCATTTACACCCCTAGTTCCAACGGTAGGGGACTTAGGCACTTAGCCCCTGTTCAAATGAACGAAGATATGCCTCTGAAGTATCACCACACGCACACAGGAAAAAAAACAATCATAACTAGGTTTTTTGTCGATGTAAACAGTACTAGCGGTACTATTTTTCTACTATAAAGGGCTTGTTCTCTACGCTCTTTTACATTCTATTTTCAGAAGTGTTTAGAAAAATACAAAAGTTTAGAGAAAGTTTAGAAAAGTTCAGAAAAATACAGAAAGTTCATTAAAGTTCAGAAAAATACAGAAAGTTCATAAAAGTTCATAAAATTGTTTTTAATGTTATTGTTATTACTATTGTGAATTTATTTATTTTATATTATAAGGTTATTTTTATTATTGTAATAAGATGAGACTTACTATCAATTATTTGCCTTTTCGATTCATCACATTATTTTACCATCATCATTATTATTATTATTATTGTTGTTGTTGTTATTGTTATTTTTTTATTCACTAAATTA
>CAAKMY010050933.1:0-24345 GCA_901111285.1 Corrigiola litoralis | reverse complement strand
GACCACCCTTTTGAGTGTATTGTATAGTAATATCCCTAACTATGTGGGGACGGTATCACTCCCTTAACAAATAATTCTCTCAACCCCTCATACATATATATAGTCTAATTCAAATAAGTCCATAAAATGAAGTCTAGTTCAATGACTTTTTATTAAAAAGCTAATAAAAGCCTTATTGGATGAATTCTCTCATCCTATACATATAACTTTTTTTTTATATGAAATAATGATAATTTTAGCTCATTCATTCGGTAAGTTCTTTCCCCTAGCTTATTAGTTTTCAATTCTTTTTTAAAAAAACCTTTTTTCCGTTCTATCAAATGGTAAAGTCTTCCACTCATTTTTGATCCTCGTATCCGTCTATGTCATCAAAAGAGTCTTAAAACATTTTGTTTTTCAAAATATGAGTTTGATATTCAATATGTTATGTGAATAGTGATGAGGTCAGCTACCATAGTAGACAAAACAAAGTAGTTCAACTTGTTTGATATGGAGGAACTTGGTGGACATAAAAGTATTTAAATTTTTTACTTTTGAAAGTTTGGTTTCAATATTTATGAACCATTTGGGAAAAGGGAAGGTAAATGGTCGGATTTAGACTGAATTTCACATCATAATATTTCACACTTTCCTATTCCTTTAAATAATTTTGATGTTTGCCAAAACACCGAAAATGTACTTGAAACCTGGGAGTTTAATTTTTNNNAGTTTAAATGTGTTTCAGGTTGTGTTACTAATTTTTAAATTTTAAGATGACTGAAATTTTGATCAAATAAAACAGACTAACCAAATAAAATGATTAAAATAGCTTAACAAACACACTATAAGTGACCCATTTCAATTCCTTAGCAATGGACCAAAGTAATAAATATTGTTTGTCTCCCTCATCATATTAAGAAACCAAGCATGATAACATGATGCGTTAGAAATATGCCTACAATCGGCATGTTTGGTTGAGTGAGATATTCACTAATGTCACATGTACACACCCAATAAAATTGGAACCATAAATACCATGACTTATAGTTTAGAAGGCACTACACGCAAATTCGCGGGAAACGTCCACGCTAGAAACACAAACAACCACAACCTAATTACGTAATTAATCCACAATTAAATATTTAGTACAATTATAATTACGATAAGAGTAATTAAGTTAGTTTAGTAATTGGGAGCACAACTTACATGTAGATTGTCCCAAGTTTGAATCCTCACATATCCTTCGTATAGTACCAAAGAAAGAATCGTTTGAATAAGATTGGTCTCCAATAAGTCTGCAAATTGTCTAAATCTCAAACTCTAATATGTATAAATGGTAACCAAAATTAGACGAACTTAAGCTAGTCATATTTTGATTTAAACATCACTTTAATTACAATGTTAATACAAAATGATCACGTCAACTCTATTTATATAAGTCCATCCTAATAATTTGGTTTGATAGAAAGAGCGAAGTTTACGTAACACCACTACACTTATAATCAAACATGAGGACAAAATAAATCAATAATTAAAGATGATTATATACTTTTTAAAGTGATCATCATTAGGACAAAAGAACAACCTTGAAGTCATCGTACTAGTTCACTTCACTTTGTTGTTTGATCAGAAAAAATGGCCAAAGTATCTGAAATTATGTCTTTACTTTTCCAGTTCAAAGATTCTGCTAACTCTTTTTTATCACAGTATGAACCATTATATTTGGTTGTTGTTCCAATATTATCTTTAATATTTGCTAGATTTATCCAATCTTTAATTAATGTTTTTATAGAAAATGGGGTGAAACCCACTTTAATTGCCTCCTCTATGAGCTTAATCAAGTAAGTGATCATCTTTTTTGTCATATTTTATGGTTTTTTTTTTTATTTTCTGGGATTTTTGCTAAAAATGGTTTCTTTGTTTATTGGTTGTGATATGTGTAGGTTGGTTCCTGGTGTGAGGAGCTATATTGATGCTGAAAAGCAAAAGGTACTATTTATTTTTGTGGCCAAGTGTTTATGAGGAATAAAGTAGTAGGTAGTATTGAATGCTAGCTTATTCGTCATAAATATCTAGTACTACTTTATTTAAAACTGAGATCACATATTACGAGATAGTTTTTATTGGCATACTGGAGTAGCTAATGCCAATAGGAGATATGAGGATTCGAACATGGGACAAAGGTTGAATTTCTAACCAATGGGCCAACTTTCTCACTTATTCCGAGAAAGTGTTTTATCTTTTGTCGCATGCCTTTTTATTTTGCCGCATTTTTCATTAATAATAATTTACCATTTGGCGTGATTTTGTCATATAATAGGAGTTGACGTGGCAAAAAAGTAGTGAGACATGAGATGAGACATGAATTGAGAAACAAGGTTTACGATGAGTTTAGTTACATGATCATAGATTTCACCAACTTTTTATTTTAGTTATGAATCGATTGATGGAAGGATTGAATGTAGTACTAATACTATTATACCACTTGCAACTTTGGAATTGATTGATTGCCCCACTGTTGATGTGAGTTCCTCTTAATTTGGGACTGGTCAGAGGTTGTTGTACAGGAAACTGTGTGAATAGTAGAGACTTCAAAGCACTCTCTAAGAGTATCTAGTTATCTTGAGGTCGGATGTGGGACACTGAGTTTTAATGAAACTTGAAAGTACTATGTATATGATGTTATCGTGAATTTATACTTCGGGAACAGGATGAGAAGCTGGTATTCTTGTTTTTGTGCTCATGGATGATAGATTGTGTAATTGTGATCTTAAATGAACAGGGTGACTGTAGAGTCATTAGGGAGCTCCATAGAGTGAATAAGAAAGCTCAATCATTCATTACTTATCAGTGTTACATATATAGGAGTTAGAACTAACAACTTAAGCTAACCTAATGTATGTGAATCTAAATAGTAGGAGATAATCTAGCTAAGTCCTAGGATAGAGGAGACTAGGTACAAGCTACTAACTAATACAAGATATAACAATATGAACTAGATACACCTAGATACAAGGAGACTATCTAGGGTGTGTGACTTGATCTTCAATACGCCCGCAAGATGGACGATCGATCAGTGAGACCAATCTTGGATGATAATGTTGAAGTCGACCTTGTGGCAGCGACGCATGTAGATTAGAACGACGATGATGATGGAGCAGGTAAGAGGCCGGAGCACGGACCATTTCAGAGATCAGAAGGGAGACCTGACAGACCGATGATGGATCGTCAAGAGGTTTGATTATTATTATTTTTTTTTTTTTTAAGAAAAAGAGTGAACTCAACAGAAATTTGAAGTTTGAGAATGGCTTTGTTGAATATAAAAGAAGGGGTAGAGAGTTGGACGAGGTGGCTAAGAAAATTAAAGAAGTGATATATATTAAGATCGAGTTGGTTGCATTTGTATGTCACTATGTTGCCTATTTCGTGGAGAAGCGGCATTTTTTGGGAAGAGTATAAAGGAAGAACATGATATAAGAGGGGTAGTTCACAAGAAAACATTAGAAGAAAGGATCTAGATTTTGTTTGTAACCGAAATCTTTGAAGATTTACAAGAGGAGGCAGAAAATAGAAGCCACTTAGAAAGGAGGGAATGGATGATCATGTGAAAAGGCATGATGTTTTGGAAATCAAAACCACAAAAAACGGTAGAAGGAAAGACGTGAAATATCATGTGATTGAGATTGATCAAACTGAGGAGAATGGTGAAGGTGTTTGACGTGACAAGAGGCAGGGAGAAAGGAAGGTGTTTTTTTTTTTTTTTTGTTTGAATCACCATATGAGATGAAGAAGTTTAAAAAATACCATATAAGAGTTATATGAGAATATGAAGAATATGAATTGTATTTGATACAGATTTAATTGCAGTAGAGGGGAATTAGAGGAGAGAAACATTTGATGAAGATTAATTGCAGCGGAAGAACGTGTTTAGAAGGAGAGAAAAATTTGAAGAGGGGGAGAGGATCTAATGCTCCGATACCATGTAGAGTCATTAGGGAGCTCCATAGAGTGATTAAGAAAGAACTAACAACTTAAGCTAACCTAATGTATGTGAATCTAAATAGTAGGAGATAATCTAGCTAAGTCCTAGGATAGAGGAGACTAGGTACAAGCTACTAACTAATACAAGATATAACAATATGAACTAGATACACCTAGATACAAGGAGACTATCTAGAGTGTGTGACTTGATCTTCAATAGTGACATCATGTCATTGGTAGTAACTCGCTGATTCTAATTTCGAAAGTGTTTTCGTGTTTCCTGGTCAAAATCTATACGTGGAACCTGGTCATGAGCACTCAGATGTACCTTATAATGTATCGTAGGTACCTTTAGGGCGTACATGTTCAATCTCTACATTATGAGTGCACTTGGGTACACCTTCAAGTTTGCGATTTCGTTTTGCTGTCTGAGCTCTGGTGAGGGGAACAGATGGTCTCACAGTCAAGACAGTAGTTGTTTTATCATTCTGCTGCCTAGTTTTACTAGTTCTACAAGACGAAGTTCTTGCACAGATAGTCTGCAACTAATATAAAAATCTAGTTGGACAATTAAGCTGCCGTGTGGGTGTTTGCATGCCAATGCTCCTAACTAATATGGAGATCTAGTTGGACAAACAAAATTACATGCATGATTTACCTCAGGAGTCTTGCCCCTTTTTGTTTTCTGAGCTGTGGTGATTTGTTTGGTCTTTGCAAAGACATTAATACCGAAATTCTCAGCATATTATTGATTTTGTTTGCGTTGAGTGATACGAGATGGCCTGTCTTGTGTATGCTGCTGCCTTGTTTCGGAGTACTATGTGAATGAAACTCGATATCACATGACTCTCGGTTTCAATGTTCTTCTGTAATCTGCAGGTTGTAGAAAAATTGCAATCAGGTAATAAATCCAAAAAATCTAGTTGGAGGACTGATTTACCTGCCACTGGACTAGAGGGTGGAGTGACTGAGCTGATGAAAGAGGATAAAAAGAAGGATGTCGAGTGGCAAGGCAAATGTTCTGGTACAGTGTATGTTTGTCTTCTGTTGCTGATGCATATTTAGCCTCTTGTAGAAAAAAGGAACAAAAATCCGAAACCAATCTTGGTCATCATTTGATGTTGCATTTCAAATAGTGGTTTTGGCATAGTTCAGACAACACTCTCACACTCCGCACACCCATGCAAAGTCACACACGCATTTACCTTGAAGAAGAAGCTGCATACATGTGAACCTGCCCAGTTCCCACCATTGGTGCGATACTAGGGCCTGCGATCCATGCTGGGTTTTTTTTTCACAGCTTTTGTTTAAGCTTTTTTCTGCTGAAAAAGTGCTTGCCAAATCCATCTTCTGGACTAAAACACTCTTATAATTTCTGTAATTCTCTAGTCATTTTTTTTTCTATATTATGCTTAAGATCTTGTGCTCAGCTGATAACCTTTGGTGCAGATATATTGGAGGAACTGAGTCTGAAGGTCATTTTTCATTGATAAATGAGGCATGTTCAATGTGAGTAGTGAGCTGAAGCCATTTTCTTGGCTAGTATATTTAGATGAAAGAACATGTATTTGGTGCTCTAATTTCCTGTTTGGCCTTAAGTGGGTTTAGTTCTATTGTTGGGGGGTGCCATGCTGGGTGGTGGTACATCTTACTTTTGCCTTTCCCTTTGTTCTTTACGTTCAATCCGAGTATAGTTGGCGTCATTGCATGTTTAATTGGGTGTGGGTTAGGAATAGACAGACATATGCTGAATATGCTGTTACTCTACCACCTTTTTTTTTATGTGAAAATTGGATCTCGGACCCTTTATTTATGATTTCCAGTTTTGGTAATTTAAGGGAGTAAGCATATTCTTTATAATATTTATGCGCTGACCAGTTTGCCAAGTAGCGAACTTCGTGTTTAGGGAGGTAAAAGAAGCTCTGGCTTACTGGTCCAGGCTAAGTCGCTAGGCCAGATGTCTCAAGTTCAACTCCCTCAACCCTTCTCTTCAGATCTGTTATAGTTCAATGCAAAATTACAAATTCTGTTTAAATTATGTGTCTATATGACTATATCTAGTACGTACTATCAATTGTTTGAAGGGAAAAGGAAGCAGCAGGAGTTTTATGTCAAACCAAAACAACTTTCAATTGATGAAGTGAGTAAAAGCTGGTGCTTGATAGTATGCATTTTTACTTTTTAACCGTAGTTATCTAAAAATAAGGAGTTAAGGACTGAGCATAATCTAGGACTTAAAATCAGTCCTATGATGGAAATTCCAACGTCGATCATGTCTTCTCTCGTAATGTTGTCTCTTAATATTGTTCTATCATTTAAGATGCTAGTTTATTCGAATTTTGGTCCTTCTCTACAATTGAGTGATCATTGTTCAATCTCTGCCAGGTTTGCTCATACAAACCCATTACATATGGATGTTTTTCAAAGTGTTGTTCGATATGAGGCAGAAGTTGTTGCAATGACTGCTGCACTACTGGGCAGTAAAGAAAAGGCTTCTGGAGGACAAATTTGTGGAAATATGACATCAGGAGGCACTGAGAGTATATTATTAGCTGTCAAGTCGTCTCGTGACTATATGAGATCTAAGAAGGGAATCACAAAGCCGGAAATGTATGTCTGTATGACTTTATGATCTGCGTTACCAGTTTGTGTTTACATTTAGCTTAATTGTTCTAAGCATTGACAAAACGTTCTTTTCCCGTCTTTTCTACCAAGTGTAGGATTATCCCTGTATCTGCCCACTCTGCATATGACAAGGCTGCACAATACTTTAACATCAAGCTTAGGCGTGTTCCTGTAAATAAAGAATTCCAGGCTGATGTGAAAGCAATTGGAAGATGTATTAACAAGAACACCATATTGGTACTTTTTCTAGAGTTCTGGATTTATTTCTTGTTTATGTTGATTTTCTCTTGGAATAACCATATAATCTTTTGCCTGCATGCAGCTCAGTTATTAGTTCTCAGTTTTCCTGTCTTAGTCTTTCTAACTTGAATGTCATACCTTTCAGATTATTGGATCTTCGCCCGGGTTCCCACATGGAATCATTGACCCAATTGAAGTATGTAAAGTGTAAATTATTTCTCTTGAAATCTTCATTTGATGGTAATATCAATATGATGTCAAATTTAATTTGACAGGAGCTTGGCCGATTAGCTGTAAGCTTTGGTGTCTGTTTCCATGTGGATCTTTGTCTTGGTGGTTTTGTTCTACCTTTTGCACGTAAACTTGGGTAAGGCTTATCAGTTTGTTTGTATCCCAAGTGACACTGCTTATGACTTTTACAATTAACATACTATGCTGGGCAGCTCTATTTGGTATTTAGCCAAATGCTTTTCTTTTGGTGAAAAGAATGCTTATCGAGTCTCTGATTGGTGTTTTAGATTGAAATTTCAACTTGTTAATGTCTTCTGAGTGTTCCGGAGCCATGTTCTGAAGCCCTGCTCATTATAAAGTAGATGCGACATTTCTTCCTGTCCCTTTCAGTCCTACAATCTAAGTGGTTGTGGCTTTCATGTCCCATAAATTTTTGATTATGAGGGTGCTAAAGATGTCACTTGTCCTTAGCTAACCTAGACTTCAAAGCGATCATTTCTGACTTAGTTTGGTGCTGTTGATCCATATCATAGACTGATCCTAATAATATATGTAATACTCCTGCATTATCATGGGAAAACCTGCCTTGGTTGATATCTCATAAAGTTCATCAAAGGCTGTATTTGGTTTGCTTATGCAGTTGCTAATGCTTTTACAGGTACCTAGTTCCACCTTTTGATTTCTCTGTCCAAGGAGTAACCTCAATATCTGTTGATGTTCACAAATATGGGTTGGCTCCCAAAGGAACTAGTGTTGTCCTGTATAGGAATCATGAAATCAGGAAGGTAAACTGCTGTCCATTGTCCACTTCTGTTCGCATTCACAATGTTGAGTGGTGGACTTCTGTTAATCTGTCTGTTGAAATTGTTTTCATGTCTATGTAGCTTTTCACTTCTTATTTACAATATCAAATATTATCTCCAGGACCTAGCTTCATTTTGTTTTAAATGATAATGTCATTCTTCCCAGGGATATTTTTCTGCCTTCTGTCCTGGTTGCTGGCCGTTGCCTGTCTCAACTATCTAACAGACTGGTCCTAAGATTTCCTGTGAAACGCATAACAATAATTTTCCATCTTTCTTGCGTTTCTTTATAAGGATAATTCTAACAATTGCATGTTTCTGTGATTTTGTGCTTCTGGGGCGCTTCGACAGCATCAATTTGTTGCTGGTGAGTCCATACTCTCATTCACCTCTGTCAAAATTCTATTAACATATTGAGTTGCGAAGAAACCACCTGTGCTCCGATCAGAAATTTGGGGTTCCTCAGACAACTAGATTTCAGTTCAATTTTTCCTTCCTTCTAGTTATTGCAATATCACGGCTTTGGTGGACTGGAGGTGAAATCTATTGATGTCATGGTTCTAAACTTCTCATGCATGTTTGTTTAACATTGCAGTAACCGAGTGGTCTGGTGGCCTCTATGTATCTCCAACCATTGCTGGGAGCAGACCTGGGAGTTTGATTGCTGGTGCATGGGCAGCAATGATGTCGTTGGGAGAAGAAGGTCAGTAACTACGACGCTAGGAAAAATGATATCCGACTCCCGTGTTTAGAACTCGCTATCTTTTTCATGTATTAGACTTGTAATCATTGATTTCTGTGCATAACAGGGTACTTGGAGAATACGAGACAGATTATGGAAGCATCAAAGAAGATTCAGGAAGGGTTCGTACTGTTTCAATTATTTCTTCCTATGGCACTATATTCCAGCACAGAAACTGATAGCATAAATTTCTTTCTTCAGAATAATGGGTATTCCTGAGTTGTTTATTGTTGGGAAGCCTGACATGACAATTGTGGCATTTGGGTCGAACGTTGTTGATATATTTGAAGTTAATGACATATTATCATCTAAAGGCTGGCATCTAAATCCCCTACAGCGACCCAATAGGTAATGAAACCATATCATAGATGATTTGAGGTTCTTCATAATACATTTTCTCATGCAATTGTTTGCACGTACCAGCCTGCATATATGTGTTACCCTACAGCATGTATCGATGGTCAATGACTTCACAAAGGATTTACAGGAGTCTGTACGAACTGTAAGTACTCACAACTTGTACCAGTATAATTTGGTGCCGTTAAATCTCATAGTTGTCTGTTAGGTAATCACTGTCAACTTTTCAGGTGAAAGAAAATCCAGGTCCAATAAGTGAAGGGCTTGCTCCTATATATGGTGCTGCTGGGAGGATGCCTGATAGAGGCATGGTAGGGGAATTGCTGGTTAATTTCATGGACAGCTCCTGTTGATGTCTTCTTCAGAGTTCAGACTCTCCTGTTGGTGTATACTCGATTTCCACACATTTCATTTTTTTCCTCAGTTGGCAGAAGAACAAATTATAGATGATAGGAAAAATGTGAAGAATAGGAAAAGTGTTGCTACATCATTCTTCACGGCCAATGTGCTGTACACCTTTATGATTCAAGTCGAAAACAAGGAAAACAAATGCTGTACACCTGATTCCTTACTTTGTACTTCAATTTTACCAGTTAATAAAATCTCCCTTACATTTGCATGGATATTCTTATTCTTACCACTTTTGGCTTCGAACTGATCCATGGTGGTACGCCCGCTACAGTTCATTTTTTATGGAAGTTTTTAGACCGTCTCACTTAAGGATTTTGTAGATCGTCTAGTAGCGTCAGCTATTTTCTTTTGAAGTCTCTAAAATTGTTTTCAAGGTTGCTTGACTAGTTAAAGAGGGGTCAAAATTAGTGTGTTTAGGTTATGCTGATCTTATTACCAGAGGAGACTGAATGAACGTGACAGGGACAAGAGAAGGGATAAAATGAGGTTATAAACAGATATCTCAGCCTTCTATGATTGTCTAAGGTTAATTACTAGGTGCATCCGGGAACACACATGTTCCTTGGCTACATGGCTAATTCATGGAGTGATGAAGTGAACCAGGTGCATCTCTCGTGATTTGTGCCTCTTACCCTTGGAGCATGTGCTCTCGAGTATACTTCCCACCTTAAGAAGTTTTATTGACTGTATATGTAGAAAAGGCTATCTATTTCCATGGATCAGGATCGTATAAGACATTACCAAGCAGAATGTAGCACAAATATGAAACAAACACAACTGTCATATTACATATGATCATGGATACTTGCATAAATGAAGTTCCTCTTAGGCTTTAGATTGTCTAGCTTCAAGCTCATCCACTCGAGATTGTGGGGAACTTCTGGGAGAGTAACCCAATAAATATAGCAAATACATAAAATAAGGATGTACCATAGTGCTTCTTGATGTGAATCACCACATGCGGATCTGCGCGCTAGAGTTCTAAGACAAGGTCTGCAGTATAAAGATTAACTGAATCAGGATAAGCTGAGATGAAAAGGAAAATGATGCACAATGTCTGAGGTAGAACTAGCTTTAGCCTTTTTGTTAGTCAGTTGATTGAGCTTCAGTCTAAGAACCGCAGCCATTAATCAGGTCATATGAAGAAAAAAATGTGATCAGGCTTAAAAAGGGTCGAGGACCCTGAAATAAATGTAGCATGATGTCTGCATGGTACTTACAATCAGCATCAGATTTGATCCAGCACTCTCTGCTACCATTAGAATCACTGCCAGTCAGTGTCGGTTGAGTTGGGTCGGAATGGTTCTCGTTGTCAGGCAGATAGCCATTTCTATTTGCTCTCTGGGAGAAAGTTGTGATATTCTCATCTGGATTTGTATGCCTGCCCTTGTAGTAGCCGGTATTGCAAGGTATCATGTCCTTGATTCCAATCTTATGCAATTTGTCTGCCTTCTGTGTGGATGTCAAGCTTTCTGGATGTACTCTCCTGTGAAATTTTTGCAGGATCTACATGCAAAAGTTATTAGAAAAAGCAGGAAATGAACTAATACCTAGCCCCTTCAGAAAAGTTTATCACATGTTTTTAAGCATTTTAGAGGGCAATAATTCTTCTCTAATTAGTATTCTACCTCCTATTCCCTCCCTGAACACCAATGAATTCAGGTGCTATGAGTTTAAACATACTACTATACTAGTATGTATCAAATTTTAGGCAAACTGATAGGAAACACGTACACATGATAAGTATTAAAAGATGCTGCGTTCTACACTTGATGTTTGGGAATCAATTTGTTCTGTCATCTTCTCTTGGATCTTTTACTTATTTATTAGTGATAGATTGACGAAAGAAGCATAAATGGTTTATTACTTCTGATGGATTAGGACTTGTGACTGTCTTGGAACTCGGCTGCGAATTTCAGTTGCTTATGGGGTTATGTTAGCCCTCAAGTTCTCGTATTTGCTCGGTATTTGCTGCACCTTACATATATTGGTTTATTTCCTGCAACATTTTACAACCTTATTTTTCTTTTTCTTTTATTGTCTCTTTTGAATGGATACACAAGGGAGAATAAAAAGAAGCTGCCTGGCTGCCTTAGTATGATATCTGCTTCTGCATTTATAGATTTCAGTATTTCACAATGATGGTTATGCCTTTGAAGGGCCTAAAGTGGTTGCTACCCAAGTGATATTAAACGAGCAGCAGAGCTTATTCTCTGCATCTTGATTTGATATCATAGAGTCTAGATGTTAATAGATATATCCAATCAAGTTTGGCTCTAGCCTCCTGCCAACATGAGCCTGGTAAATGAATACGTTAATCACATACCTTGCACAGTTTCATATCTGCTGAAGCTGCATGGACAATCTTCTTCTTCAGAATTTTTTTGAGATTAATGCCAGTATTGTCGCTATCTTTGTCTTCTTTTTTCTCTACTCGTTTGTATTTGGCTTCAAAGGTCTCCTCCGCCTTGTGCTTCTCAAACAGCTCGCCCAATGATGTCCTGCTGTCCTTCTTTGGTGCTGCTGGCTTTTCTTGAAATTCTGGCTTTTCTTGAAATTCTACAGCTGATTTCAACAAATATTCTTGTAGTGGACAGACCAAATTCCCAGTGCCTGTGCTTTCAGAAATTTCAAGAGGCTTGCCACTGAGAGTGATGGTGCTTGCATGACTAATTCTGCCATTGCTAGCATGACTGGTTCTGCCAGTACTAACATGACTGGTTCTGCCAGTGCTGACATGACTGGTTCTGGCAGAGGAATCTGTCCAACCGTCATCTTTAGGTTCAGCTGCAAGCACACTCTCTAATTCATCATTGATGCGCCTCAATTCATTTTCTGTCACTTCTGTCTCTCCTTCTGTTAGCTTCTCGAAAGCCTCAGCAAATGTTGGTGTCTCTGGCTCTGAGATGAGTACATCTGTTCCGAAGGTACCGATGGCTAAGAATCCTTCGAAGTATTCTGAATACTGAGCATTCTCCTCCAGGCCTGCCAACTTTGTTGTTTCAAGACTGGCAAATGATTTTCTACGTTGTTTAGAAGTTCCTTGGGTGTGGTTTTGCTTTTGATAGAGGGGATGGTCATCAAGCAATGGCTGCCCTGCAAAACGGATTTTTCTACTTCGTTTAAAATGATTGCTATGAATTCAATAATAAAAATAAAGTATGTTTGATATTATTTATCGGGAATGAGCTGCATGTTCTTTCTTCTGCCGTATGCGTTTCCTGCCTGATGGTTTTGCTGATAAGATATTCTATGATGAGTACAAGCTGGAAAATACTACTGACTTGCATCTTTCAGTATTTTCTTTTTCAGGTGACACACGCCAAGTGCATCATGCTAAGAAGAAATCATGAAAGAGCAGAGAAAGTTACCAAGGCGACATTCCTTCAGTGTTTCGCCGCTGCCTTGCCGAAACTTGCGATGCATCCAAGTCAGTAACTGTGCCAAACACAGGCAAGAATCAAGTGAGCACTTAGAAAATTATGTTTTTCATTCACATTTACAATTGAGAAGGGGACTAACCTTCATCTTGATGCCTGATCAATTTGGTACAGAAGAGATGGTGAGAAAGGAGCAGGCTTTCTAAGTGGTGCAGTTGTCTGATCAGGATGCCTTTCATGTTGGTCAGAACCTTCCGAGCTAAAAACAAATAGAAAGATCCTGAAAAGGGTACACATTTCTGGTCGGGTATCATGTCTGCTAAATCATTTAGCCACTAGGAATGGGGTTTGGGACCCTCAAGCTATTGAACGTGTGAAAAATGACATGAAATTATGCTGCATGCTTAAAGTGTATTTGAGAAATGCAGCTATGCAAAGCACGGTTTGGTTCATAATTATTTGGGCACTTGCAAATCTGTTCAGACTGAGGTTGGTTTTTCAGACATCAGAACATGCACCCCTGTAAAAAGATGATACTCGGCTTGTTTCCATTCAATGTGACAT
The DNA here is from genome assembly GCA_901111285.1 of Corrigiola litoralis. Lineage (NCBI taxonomy): Eukaryota > Viridiplantae > Streptophyta > Magnoliopsida > Caryophyllales > Caryophyllaceae > Corrigiola > Corrigiola litoralis. The sequence goes on along the minus strand of CAAKMY010050933.1, from coordinate 11,032 downwards.
TAGCTCCTATGTCATAGGTTATACTCAATGTGACAATGTCACATAATTTGCAGTACTCTCTGATACGCGAAACAAATTCAGAAATGGAATTCGGTGCTTCTAGATGTGAAGAAAATGTTACTAGGATGGTTATCAAAGCAAATTGCAAATTATGAAATTACTCAATTTTAAACCGAATCCGATGGAGGGCCAAGCGAATTCTGTAACACTGGTCAAAATCTGTTTATATAATACAACTAATCAGGTCAGTTACTCAGTTAGTGCAATGGAATTTGACACTGGTATAACCTGGTTCAATGTGACATGCTCTTCTTGATGTTTCTTCTATGAGGCTGAAGGTAACTGAACCAGCTCTTCAGAATCACTAGATTAATGCATCTACCAGATATTTCTTGCTACTCTATTAAGCTGCACAAGCGTTTTAGATAAGTTTTCTTGTTCTCCAAAGCTTGTGTGTTATACATGCAGCTCATGTCATATGCGATTTGATAAAAACATAATTCTCTAATTTTATAGGATTGTACTTTTTAGACAGGACTATATACAGTATATATTATGGTAGGGGATTACTTCATCAACGATCATATATAAACCAAACTTGCAGGCAGGTCTTTCCAGAGAAGTGAAACGTCCATAGCCGCTATTTTTTTTTTTTTTTACCAAGTAATGGTAAAGGCCTACATATTTTACACCTATATTACCGCTCTTTTATTTATCCCTGGGATAGTATTATCCTTCCATTGTCTGATGCAATGTGGTCAAAACACCAAGTAACATATGGCAAATGATATCTACTTATCTAGTCTTTGCACTTGCTTCAGGTGGATCTTTCCAGTCGACCTCTACTGTACCTGTACGCGTACCTGGTTCCTGGAGCCCACTTTCAGCAAACCTTTAGCCGTTACCTGTGAGTTGATGCCTTAGTTAGAACCAAGCTATGTCAACATAATGGACCTATACCTGTGGCCTCTTTCACATACTATAAGTGGTATGTGTCACTTGAAGTTCTATGTCATCTTGTTGCATTTTGATTGACTTGAACATATTGGGCCCATTGCCAAAGCCACCATTGACACTTGCCAAGTGGTAATATTATCTTCAAGAGATGTGACAGAAGATTGGTTTAGTTAGTACAGGACGATTCTTTCAAGAAAATGAAGATTATGAGAGAAATCTGCTTATGATGGAACCAAACCCATTTTGTTGCTATATTATGGGTTGTTGATGCTAGTGACAATTGACATCTACCTGATCAATGATTCAATTCCATTGCATGTGGAAGCTAGTCATTCCTGTCTAATAAAGGATGCTTAATTATGAGGATATAGCCTCTGCATGGTGGTGCTTAGCAGGACTGTAGGAGATAGTCTTTGCATGTTTTATCGACGGGGGTTATTTTCTGTAGATGTATTGATTTGTGGATTAGTACAATTGTTTTGTCGGAAACTGTGTCAGCATGTTTTGTCTTACATTGATTTGTTTATTTAGAGAGCCTTATTAGCACTCCTTTGTAATAATCTTGCACTTCTTCGACAAAATGCACAAGTTTTTGCGTCACCTATTAAGAACTCAAGGGTGTAACTTGGAAGAGAATATTTTGGAATGCTAATAGCACAAGTTCATTGGTTGTATAAAGCTTAGATAGATAGAAATAGATTTGCAATCAGGTTCTCCGTATAACTGTACTCGCATCCCTAGCTCACATCTAAACACTTTGCTCTCCTTTATAGTGTAACATTTTAACTTGCTCTGATATGCTTACTGGCTTACTGCAAACTTTTTATGGCCAGGGTTAAGTAAAATAGAAGAACTTGTATAAAAGAACAGAAACAAAAGAGTAGGTTTATATTACATTATTTGCATGGTTAAAGCTGCGCTTGAATCGACCGCATTAAAACATGTTCAACTGATAAACAAGGCGGCTTGTTGACTGATGTTGGCATTTGGCTGTTGTTTTTTCATTCTTGCTTTATTTGACCTGTCTTCTCATTGATATAATTGTAGAGATACTTTAATACACTGATCACTGATGAGAGTAAAACATTTACCCTCATGACAGCATTAGTCTAGCATATACGTGTACAGCTGGTGATCCTAGATTCCTAGCTAGTGATCGAGTATTTGCATCCTAATATGAATTCCCTAAAAATTTACTTGTATCATTTACCAGAGACTTGTTTCTCCTTGCATTAGATAATAAAGAGGGTCAAAAGCGCATACGTAAATGTAGTAGAGAAAATCGATCCCCACAGGAGTATTACTGTAGTAGTACACGTTGATAGGAAAGAATCTGAGGACTGTCTGTGGTGTGTTCCTCCTTGTCCTCTTTCAATTAGATCATCAAATTATGGGTCCCTGAAATATAGTGGTGTAGGTATTCTTAATGTTTTCCTTTTATCCCAAGCTCTTTTGGTCCCTGGCTCTCGGATGCATGTGTGTATAGAGATGCTTTCTTTCCAGTTGAGAAACCTATAGTTTGCAATCATAACAAACTTGCGCTGAGCAATTGCATTAGACTTAAGAGTAGTGCATTTCACCATGTACATCAACGTATTTGAGAAGAAGATTTTCGTTTTCTTCTATCAGTAAGAAACCATTGTATATTTGTATATGAATGCAAATAGAAGAATTTATGAGTTGAACTTGTGGATTACAGAGACTTGTAAAACAGATACTTGCATGAGCATACGACCATGGTCAGTTACTTCTTGCGTATAATTGTGGAAATGCAACCACGGAAGCCCATAATAGGCGCTCGAATGGAGTTAACGGAATGCCATATATGTAAATTGCCCTACTTTCCGAGAGGAATGCAATGGATTTATCTTATTATTAGTAATCCTATAATAGATCAAAAACCAGATAAATTAGGCCCTTTCTTGACCTCCTGAAAGGCTGAAATCATGCATCACGAGGCTATCAACAGTTTCAAGGGGAAAATTACAGATGTGCAGTCGTGGTAGAAAATGCGAGTATGCCATGACAATGGAAGATAGCAAAAAAAAGATTCTTGGACCTAACACTCGGACATTTTATCTTAAAAGCTCTCACTTCTAGTTTAAAATATGGTACTTGTATAGTAGTATTGGTAATACTCGCAGTTTTTAACTTTAGAATTTGTGAACATTAGACATGGAAATCAGAAGCATGACTAAATGCTTGTTGTATACAAGGAATGTGGAATCATAGTATTGAGTTCCATAAACAGTTTGGTTTGAGGGAATACAATCCATATTCATACTGTTTCATTTCTACTTTCCATTGTGAACACAGTGTTCCATAATCCATATCCCCTACCAAAGTGTCTCATTTGCATCATTGCATGAAGTGGAACTCACCCTCGAAGTAAAGAGCTTATTGAGTGATCCTAGGGAAACCTACTTGCTGTAAAAGACGAGTTGATATTGGAGCATGTATAGATGTTTAATTAATTCCAAATGTCCGATCCTCGACTTTTGTTGGACACTCTTGAATGACACCCACTAACATGGATGGAAAATAAAAAGAGGAATACAAGCCACTACTTGTTTTCTGAAACATGGGCCTGGCCTGGTAGATAACTTGGATCGGGAAGGTGATCGAAACACTGAGGAAAACAGCTACTCCGTACAAGCCTATAATCACTGACCTCTTTGGCTGACCCTGACCCTGCTATGTCAGAAGCCATTGCATAATGCATACGCATGAAAGATACATCTATATACTTAAATGAAAAAAAAAGCCCAAATTATTAGGTGTTTTCGAAAGCCTAAATTTCTTGTACTTTTTTGTGTTTTTCTTGTATCCAATATGAGAAAAAAAAAGGCAAAAGTAGAAGAAATTAGAGTGGGATCCCGGAAGCATGGTATAATTTCTGTATATTTTGTGTACCTTTGGTTTTTGTGTATCTAAGTGAAAATTTTTATATCTAATTTATAGGTGTATCTAATAATTTGTCATGTTATATTACTAGTAATAATGTTTTTATTATTATCTTCATGACAAAGTTCATTTATTAAAATGAATATGTAAGTACCACATTCCACTAACTAAATTTCGAAAACAAATCTTTATAATAGACATATTAAACTCAAAATTTTAAATAGATTGCACATTCCACTAACTAAATTTTACATTCATAAAAATTAGTGGAAAAAAAATTGTGTTGAGCTCCCCCTAGATGATTCATGATTGTTTTACTTTCTCACTTCAAATCTCATATGCGCCTGATTTCTAAAGTGCGACCAACTTGTTCGGCTTCGACTTTCTCAAATTCCCACCATCAGTCCTTCATTAATCCGGGTTTGCATTTTTTGCGTCGCTCCCTCGGTCTCGAGAATGAGCCCGAATCTTGCTTTCACCTAACGCGGAGGACGACGCTCCGAGTGACGTGGGGCTTAACCAAAAGCAAAAAAAACTTTCTCTTATTTACGGAGTGACGAGCCATTCCATTCTAAATAGTTTGGATTCTTATTTATAACGTGCGACCATTAGCCTTTCTTTTCCCGCTCACGCTTTAACTTATGGTCGTCACCCTTTGCTTTTTGAACGAACTCTACAAATGGAGTTCGTTCCATACCCGTGAAACGTTCTCAATAGACGAAGTCCACCATTAATGATAAATGGTCGTAGGGACTAACGAAGAGCTAAAAACCACAATTGTGATTGCTCTAAATGGATAGACATCCCCTTCCCCCCCAAACGTTCTCAATGGACAAACTCCACCATTAATAATAATTGACGAAGAGCCAAAAACCACAATTGTGATTGCTCAAAATGGAAAGACACACACACACACACCCCTCCCCCCCTTCTCATTGACATATCTAATCGTAAATATACTAAAACAGTACGAAGTATAAATGGAAGATTGTAATGACAAACAAATTTCTCGTTACTTGCTTTTAACGCAGTTGATTCAATGCAATTAGAAAGAGAGTGATGGAAGCATTAAAGAGGTACCTCGAATAGGCGTATGGGTAATGATAGGTACTAATATATGGAACTTATGTCCATGCTGTTGTTTTGTCACCCACAATGCGTACAAGCTGCAAAAGACATCCTTTATATCCTCCACCTCAATTTAAACTCTTTAGAGTCATTTATTCATTTCTCTCATCAGGAAAATGACACTATGCATGACCAGGTAGAAATAGATAAGGCTGGGCCGCCTCCTCTTTACAATTACTCCATCATTGTTAATTGTAACCAACGTCTTATAATAATTGGGAACACTTGACTTTTTCTTTGACCTCGATGATCCTCCATATCGTAAGTTCTTGCACTGTTGCGAACAATATTGTGATAAGAATGTTCTTGATAGTACACCGAAATTCCGAATTATTTGGATAAAGACAGGATTTTTTTACTTGTTTTACAAGACAAATTAATATGTTTCAACTACCTTTGAGTCTTTGACGATTTGTTTGGTACCCTACCTTGCACCCAAAAAAAAAAAAAAAAAAAGTTGATACCAGTCAAAGGTAATTGTTCCACAAATGACATATTTCTTCATTTAAGGCTATGGTCTTGTTTGACAATTGGTTGTTGACTAAAATTATGACTTGTTTGACCGGCTGGAATAAGTTGGTTATTTTGACCGGTTGCAATGATTGGTTTTTTTCGTTGGCTGTAATGAAAAATGTTTAAAATTAACTAAAATTAGTTGGCTTTTTAGTTATAAAGTGGTAAACAAAAACCAATAAAAAAAGTTATTCATAGCAACTCCTTGAAAACTAGCTTAAAACCCGCTTTTCAGCCAACTACAAAAGCCAATTATCAAGCACTTGTATTGATTTATTTGATCAAATAAAAAGCCAAAAGCCAACTTAATTGCCATTTACAAAACATGACCTATATATTTCACCTAGACATGTACTGATATTATGAGTGTGTTTGGTAAAGCATTTTAGTCACCTTATTTGACTAGGTTGTTTTGTTTGACCAAAATTTCAAATAGCTTAAATTTTAAGGTCGTTTGGTAATGCTACCTGAAATGAATTTCAGTCACCTGAAATGATAAGCTATATGAAGTACCTGATCTAAAAATTCCAGTCACCTTTTCAGTTTTTAGGTACCTTTTCAGTTTTCAGTCATTTTTTCAGTCAGTTTTACCAAACATAGCCTATATCAAGTCAAAACATTAATTTATAAACCGAATAAAAGGAGTATCTCAATTGTAATTTTCATCAGAAATGATGATCTAAAGCTACATGCCGAGGAAGTTACATCCAACAAATAAACTATTTTTTTTTTTTCGTGTAACTTTTTGTCAATTATAGGCACCTACACAAAGATTAGTAGTCAAACTAATACCACCATCAGTTTAAACACTATAGTATTCTCAAAAATCGATTCCCACCACGCCTAGAGGAATCAAATGGCAATTGCATGGGAATTCGCATTTTCCCTCCTTTATTTTTTTGTGAGCATTTTTTGACACTCGAGGAAAGACGGTAGGGGAATATAATAAAGTTTTGCTACCATGTCATGTCGAGTACAACCATAGTGAAAATGTGACACATTTTCGGGTTTCGTAATACGGTCACCTATTATCTCTGACCCTGACCCTGACCCTGACCGTGACCCAACCCTTATAATATACTCCAACAGGTCCTTCTCAATAGGACCTCATTTTACCTAATTTACAAATTGACCACCTCCCAAGTTCCCGCAAAAACTACAGGAAAATGACTTCTGAAATACCACAAATTTACAATATAATACCAACATATTGAAGTGTAATAATTTTATCTCAATCATCGTACTTCGTATTCAATTGGGTGAAATTAGCCCAACCACAAAGTTAAACGTCGTAATTTCTACTAAACTAGTACAAAATATCACTTAAGAAGCGGCACTATCTAAAACTTCATTGAAAAATAATCGCAACATCCAGAGTAGTAATGACATCTATTTCATATACAATCACCATCGGGTTTACTCTAAATTCGAGTCGGATGAACCACTCTCATAATTAAAATTGTTGCACTCTCAGTGCTTAATATGAAAGTAATACTGTATGAAAATTAAAGTGAAGTTACAAACATGCAAAAGCCTCATTTCTCTAAACTTTCCCCCCAAACTATACTTCATAAAGGAAAAATTGACATCCATATAGCAACGCAGGAATGTGTTTACATTTGAAAATTGTTGAGCACAAACGCACAATGGATACTCACATTTACCAAGCCAAAATGTCTGCCTATATATACAAAGAGTGAAGATATTCACCTTAGATATGTGAAATCTCTATGACGTGACTAATAATAGATAACATGAATAAATCAGATGATAAGACCATGCTTGTAGTGTTTTGGATTGTATTTTACTCTTGGCCTCAAATCTTTGCAAAGAAACAAAAGAGAAACTACCAAAACAATCCCTCACTTCAGTATGCAAAGACCCTCATTGGCCCATATCAAAAACCTCAAAAACTTCACCTAATCCACTGAACGACTGATGACTACCCCCGAAAATTCTTATAAAAAATTAAATAATGAACTTATGTGACCACATGAAATTATGTAATTGCAAGGGAAATTGGCCACAAAATAATGAACTTTCACTATCCAAAATGCACATATTTTTAGCAAACTACGGAAAAATAATACGGAAAAATGGCCACAAAAACTCAAACTAAATACAAAAAAAACATAGGAACTGGACGTACCAGGCAAAATGGCCATTAATAATCAAAATGCACACATTTGTAGCAACAACATTACCCAAAAAAAGGAAAAAAATCGCCACAAAAATGATGAAGTTTCACTATTCAAAATGCACATATTTGTTGCAAAATTACAACATCCATATATCCTACCACCAGGACCAATAATCCTCACCTACTAGCCACATTTTTCACGATACACCTAAAACTGAAGCTAATTTCAAAAATTAACAAAAAAAAAAGGTGATAAAGTGATAAAATGAAACAGAAATTACCACCAAATAACCAAATATCATCACCATAGCATCCCATATTATTATCATCATACCATCTCATAATAATATGATTAATATCATCATACTAAAGAAATAAGAGGGTCAGACATTCGGACCCCAAAGGTTCCACAAACGCGAATTATGAAACAACCCAATCACATCCGGTAACACTTTCCTGGCCAACCCTTTATGCTCCTGGGCCCCACCTCGCCTCTCCCCCTCCTCCTGGTGGACCCCACCCCCCTTCTCCTCCTCCTGGGCCCCACTTTCAGCAGCCTCCGGGGACCCCACCACCTCTTCTTTTTCAACTTCAGCAACTTGTTGCTTTTCAGCTGGCAAAGGTTGCAACTTTGCGACTTTGCTGTTCTTTCTTGACTTATTCTTGGGAGCAGTGTTGGTTTGTTCAGAGGAAGCAAGGTGGTCTTCGAAGGAGTCAATGGCGAGGTGAATGAGGTCCTTGTGAGGAGAAGAGTTCCACCTGTGCCAGTACATGGAGTAACACTCAAAGCACCCACACTCAAAGCTTGGCACTTTATGCACTGTTTGGGGGGCACCTTTCTTGGTTGCTTGTTTCTTTGCTTTGGTGTTGGTGGGTGAGGAAGAGGAAGAGGAAGAAGAAGAAGAGAGGGAGTGAGTGATGAGGTAGGAGAGGACTTCTTTGTCTTGGAGGGATAGGATGGAGATGAGGGTCAGTATGGCTGTTGGGAGGAGGTGGTTTAGGGATGTTACTGGGTCATTTTGGGTGGTTGTTGAGGAGGAGGAGGGTGAGGAGGGTGATGGGTGGACTTTGCCCTTGTTCTTGCCTTTGTTAAGCTTCATGGTTGTGGTGTTGGTGGTGGTGTCTTTTTTGGGGTGTGTTTGGTTTCTTTTTTGGTGTGGGGTGGTGAAGAATAGTGACTCGACTTTAAAAGGGGGGGGTTGTGAGTTTTGTGTATATGTGTGTGTGTGGGTTTGAGATAGGAGTAGAGAAGAGGAGGGAGGCAAATGAAAGAGGGTCAATGTGGTAGGGTTTGAAGGGGTGTGGTGTCACTGGTGTGGTATAGTGTGGTGTGGTATAGACAGTATAGACTATAGTGTGGTGTGGTTTTCCTTGGGGATTAAGGAAAAATAAAGGGATTTTTAGGGGGAGATGTATTTGGGGATATGGAGGGAAAAGGTTGTTATCTTGGATTTGGTTTTGCCGAGCATGCTATTTACGTGATTTTGCTGATAATAAAAAAAATTAAATGGTTAATGAATATTAATGGAAAGGGAAATTAGTGAGAAATGTTTTATGTTGAATTTGGTTTTTTCGTGAATATGTTGTTTACGTGTTTTTGTTGATAATAAAAGAAGAGTAAATGGTTAATTAACAAAATGGAGAAGGAAATTGATTAATGAGGGGAAGGTTTTTGTCGTGGATTTGGTTTTTCTATGAGCAGGCTATTTACGTGCTTCTTCTGAAGATTAAAGAAGAGTAAATGACTAACTAACATAAATGGTAAGGGAAATTATTTAATGAACGTGAGGTTCTTATGTAGGATTTGGTTTTTCTATAAGCAGGCTATTTACGTTGTTTTACTAATTAAATAAAAAGGTAAAGGGGTTAACTAACATACATAACTCATAAAAGGGATGATGGGAGAAAAAAATTGTCTCTAATGGCGTGTTGGAGTGGAAATACAATCGACCTTCTTGACCTATTAGTTTCTTAACTCAAAGTGATTTCCTTTCGAAAGGAAAGGTGAAACTGTTGCGTATGAGACTAAAATGGGATAAGATGGGTGAAAATATCTGAGTCGATCTCCATAATTTTTTTTTTTTGAGATATAGGAAAAATAAAGGAGAAATGGAAGGTTTTGGGGAAAGGGGGCGGGTGGATTTTTAGTTTAGAGAGAGGTGTTTAACGAGAGGGAGAGGTTCTCATCTTGGATATGGTCATTTGGGCGATTCTATATTGACGTGTGGGAGAGGAGGAAGTTTTGTTGGATTTTGAAGTATTACTCTTGATGTTGTGATTTATCGTATTAATTAAGGAGCGCACTAAGTCGCAGGTAAGAATCGAACCCCCAACCTCATGAATGGGGTAAGATATCTCCAACCATTTGAGCTAGTTCTCTTCTTACATTGGTGTTTATGTGTGGATACTAGTTAGAGTAGTAGTACTTGTGAAATTGTTGTGAGGTGAAACTGACTACTTTTTTTTGCTGATATTATGAAATGAACACATTAATGTGTCGTATATGTAATCATAACGCCTTATATTTTTCTAGAAAAGTCAAGCGAAAAAATAAATAACATAACGATAGTATTAATTTAATCTCTTGAAAAAGATGAGGATCCAACCAGATGACTTAGTAATAACTTTAAGTTTGATGGAATTTAAGCATTTCGAGAAGTGAATTGTTAGTGACATGAAATTGTATGCAAGGTGAACCCTTTTTTTGGTGAATTTTAAATCTTGAAATTACTAAATTGTTATTTTGTGAAATATGGACAGAAATCCTTGTAAGATGTAAAATTATAACAAAAAACGGTTATACTCAACATGCTAATTTGTTAGGATTTTTTGGTAATTTAATATATTTGTAATAGTATTGCAATTTATGTTGGTGAATACTGAATATATTACCAATTAATCTAATTAGAAAAATAACGTGATAATTAGTTTGTAGTGTAATGCTTGACACCATATTTGTATGTCAAACTAATAACAAATTACATCTAGTGCAAAACCACGATTCTTACATGATATTATAAATTGAAAAATAACCACCATTTGACAATTAAATTGTGACTATTCTTGATCTAATTTTTGATCTAATTTTTGATTAAATATGTGCGAGATATAGAATTATTGAGTTTTTTATACTATCTGTTATTTTTATACACTTATATGTAATTGTAATGCCAACATCTATCTCTATCAAAATCATACGGAGTACTCCGTGTATGCTAAGCTAATCATAATTTACGACTCCTTAAACTATATGAATCTATAGTAAGAGCATAACTAACTCTAAAATCATGGTAATGGAGGATGTTACTACAACATTCATTATCTACATAAAAAGATCTTTTAGATTTAGTTACCACAGAGTCTACAGTATATACTTCCTCCGTTTCTTTT